>JAGDQP010022101.1:0-13542 GCA_022664845.1 Lepisma saccharinum
TCCTTCACAAAAGAAAGAAATGAGGAATAACTTAAAGATCTTGTTTAGGTTCCCAATGAGCTTAACATTGCAGGTATACCGCTTCATAAATTTTAAAATAATTATTTATTTTTCAAATCATTTTATTCTAATATTTTATTACCTAAAATCTGGAACATTTTTTAAAAACTAATTTAATGTTGGGAGCTTTCTTCACATAATGTGTTCACTTCTCTGTTTACTTGGGTTCTTCACGGAGTTCATTTTTTTTTAATATACTAAACAACATTCGAAGTACCGAGTGCCCATGGTTTAGTTAGAAAAGCGTTGTTCTCGCACTCGAGAGGTCTTGGGTTCGGTACTAGCGACCAACCATCCTGACTGAGATATTTTTAGGTTTTTTTTCGTTAGTCTGACCAAGTAAATGTCGGGATGATACCTTCAACCAAGACCCTAGTCGATTCATTTCTGCTTCCATTTTCCTACCCTATTCCAGCGTGAGCTATCGGTAACTAAAGGCTAAGAATTAATTCAAATCATTGTAAGTGAAAGATACAAATTTTCACTAATCTTGCTTTAAAGTTTATCTTGGTAAAAAAAAAAAAATCTTGAAGGGAGGAAATAAAATCTTACACTATAGGAGCACGGAGTGGAAATAATTCAATTGCGTGGGGATGGCGTCCCCGAGTGCCACAAAAGTATTTGAACAATAAAATAGAATTTAACGTATGCTATATTTCCACCCGAACTATTTATTTTAGTTTTATTTATTAATAGAAAACAGATATCTTATTAATAAGGAGTTCGGAATTTCACGTCTCACCTATGTGTATTAGGCATGTCTCGCTTTGGAAAACTTTAGATGTTTTATCTCGCCTCTTAGAAAAGGGTTTCCTAATAATTATCTGCTATCTTTATTATTTAGCACATAATACAAGGTAACCAAAAAAGGTTTTGCCGTTCTAGAGCAGTGATAAACAAAGAGCAATACAGTGGACGTAACTTTAGGTTTCGAAGTAAGCTCCATCAGCATTCAACATCTTTTGGGAACGTTCCTGCAGCTGCACACTACCCTGGTTATAAAAGTTGACGGTCTTCGAGGCAAAGAAGTCCGTGATGCGTTCCGCAGGTCTCCCTCATTGGTGAAGGATCTCCCACAGAGGTGGTTATCGACGGAATGAAACAGGTTGTAATCTGTTGGCGCAAGGTCCAGTGAATATGGTGCATGGCACAGTGACACCCAGCCAAGTTGCTGAAGGGTCTCCCGGGTCCTCTTTTCCACATGTGACTTGGCATTGTCGTGGAGGACTAGCAAACCCTTGTGATTCACCAATGTCGGCTCCTTCTGCCGCAATGCACGGTGCATCCTTTGCAACTGCTGTAAGTAGAGGCAGTGATGGTCTTGCCAGGTGGAATGAGCTCGTAATGCACCACTTGGCGACAAGTCCACCACACAGAGAGCATAACCTTTCGTGGGTTCAGAGGTGGTCTTGAGGTGTGAGGAACAGGGTCACATGACAACAACCAATGTATCGTACGCTTGGGAGTGTCATACAGGACCCACTTTTCGTTACCAGTGAGCAAGCGATCAAAGATAGGTGTGTTCAAGTGCCGATTGAGCAAGGACAAACAGGTTGTCACTCGTTGTTCCTTGTTGGCTGCCGACAATGTGTGGAGTACCCACTTGCTTAACCTGTATGACTTTCCTATCCCATGCAGGTGCAGTCTGACTGTTTCAACGGAAACACGGAACCTTTCTGCAAGTTTATCACACGTTAGACCACTGTCCTCCTCGATGGCTGCTTTCAGGGCCTCGTCATCCAACACATGTGGTCGTCCACTGCGAGGTTCATCAACAAGGCTCACATCTCCCAAACGGAATTTCTGGAACCAATGCCTGGCGGTGCGTTCGTTCACGGCATTCTCACCAAATGCCTGGTATATGCGGCAGCTGACAGGTCCACTTTAAAGTCATACAACGAACACACGCGAACAAGTTGCTTCTTCTCTTTTACACTGGATGAGCTATTACTGCTGTGTGTGAGCACCGTGCATGTATTACTAAAGGTCAATAGTCAGACTAACTCTCGATCGCTTGGCAGGCACGTGCGTCATTTCGTTTCCTCTGTGTGAGCGTATGATTAACTGGACGTCAAAAACATTTTTGGTTACCTTGTAGATCGCAAGTGCGAGCTCAGCCGCCAAACTAGAACAGGTGATACTAGGAACTGGAACTAAATGTACCACAGCACATGGTTATCGTAGAAACCCCATACCTTTATTTGAAATATCAACAACCCCCCGAAAATCGCAACATCCCCTTCCAAATATTACGATCAAATTACTGCGTTATCTAATTCACTCACAGAAATAATGTACCCATCTGAAACGCTACAAAATTGTAGTTTTAAATGTACTATTTATAACAATAGGGAGCATTCTTTTGAGTCTGAAGCAGAAAGAATGGTGGATTATTACAAACTCAAGAAGATAGTCGCATTATCTCTATCTCATGTACAAAATATAAAGGATAGTGAAGTGAACCCAATTCTTTTCAGTACGTTGATAGATCGTACGAAAAAACAAGTTATGACACAGTGGAAACTTTATACAGCGTGGTAATATAATGCACCGACAAACTTTAAGAGATAACCACAGTACATAAAAAATAAGGAAAAAATTTAAAAAAAACTTTTTAAATACATACTTTTCTTAAACAATTCGTACTAAAAAGTAAGAAAAAATTGTGTTTATTCATGACTAAAACGAAAGGCATGGGGTGCGCTAATTGGAGAATTTATAGTGACTGTATATCAGAGCTCGTGGCGATAATGAAGGATATTTAGTTTCTCGTAGTTTCTTTGCTTCTAATTTAACCCTTTTCTTACGCCGAGAGAAATTTTCCCTCGATAAAGCGAACAGCACAATAGGTCTGTAAATATTTTTGAATTCAGCAATATATTGTTTCTATTTGACTTAAACCAGATGCAAGCAAACCACGAGAAGTTAAATTTTCTTCCGAGAACGGTTTCTGTATCTAGACTATTGTCTTGTGCAAGGACTGCGAGAGCTCCGTAGAAGGTAGATGGAAGTGCAGTGGACTGAAAGTGAGTAAGAAGGGGTACTCCTCTCCCCCTCAAACACAAATTACAAAGTTCTTCTTCTTTCTACCTTCTACGGAACTCTCGCAGTTTTTGAACAAGTACATAAGAAATTAAAACTACGAGGAGTTTGGAAAGAGGGTTTCTATCAGAATGCAGCAAATAAAACTGAACGGAACTCAAACCCCAACCCCATACATAACGAAAGGGACGAAGTAAACAAACACAGTTTAACATCTGTTCTTACCACAAAGTATAATTATGTGTGTATCGATTTCAAATGTCTATCCTATGTATTTCCTATGGGATAAAACCTTTAGAAAGCTGGCCAGGGACCCCAGTGGTTTACTTTGCTTTTTGCATTCATCCAGGTTTGAACAGATGAATGTATTTATTTCAAAAGGAGCTCAGTGCCAACAGCAATAAGGTCAATTTTAGTATATAAAGTTTAATAAGGTATTTTACCCACTTGTCCCACTCTGATTTCTTTCAAAGTTGGGACAGCAATAGTAGACGAAAATAAATGCACACGTATTTGTTTGTTGCTGCGGAAAAATAGTGAAAGATGGCAAATTCCCCCCTTGAAATTATACTATGAAATACGTCATTACTGATTACTGGTGACTGACTGGCTTTGTCATCAAAATTTCCAGGCAAACTACTAGAGGTAGAAATACTACATTTGGGGTAAATGTGTATCTAGAATAGTAAGCTACGGGAAAAGTAAGAAATTTTTAATCGGTTAGCATAAAAATACACCTTTCTGGCTTCAGAAGCAATGGGTTAGATTTTCGATGGCAGATCATTTGTTGCCATTGCTTTTATCATTAAAAATAATATGTACTCTGACTCTTAATGTAAGTTGATAAAGTAAAAATGCTTAAAAATAACTTTTATAGTGTAGACAGTCTTCCTCTATTAAATAGATTTTCATTCACACATTACATAATTTTAAATATCCAGATTTAGAAACACTTTGTTAAAAAAAAAATCCAAAATGTTCTGGAAAAGTTTTTGAAAATGGACTCAAATTTTCCGTGGTAACTGAATACTGATCTGTCATACTTTTTTCTACGTTTATAAGTACATATTTGAAAAAAAAAACGTTCAAAACATATAGTGGTAAATGTAACTTTTCTTTAAGGCAGAAGAGTGGGTGAAGAAGTTTATTCTAGTTCGGTATCTAGAAGACGAGATACTGCACGTTGCCAGACATCAAGAGAAGAAATCAGTGAAATAAGAAGAGTGAGATGGCTGAAGCTGTTAATATCAGAAACGTTCCTTTAGTCAGTCTGTGGAACGGCGGGGAAGGGGGGGGGTAGCGGAAACGATACCTGTTAAGTTATTAGTCCTGGTCCTTGTGAGTTTGGTTGTACTTCGACTATACGACAGTGTACGTAGCGATTTCCACTAAGAGTAAAGTTAACATCTACTTGATTGCAATGTTAAAAGACAGTTTACATTCTTAAGTTTGAAAAAAAAAAAGCTGTAGAAAACTTCCGTCTGAACTTAGCACTTCTCGTGATATTGATCTATTTCTTTTTTAAAATTAAGTGCTTTCGCCACACTTGTTTCATTTCATCTTTTTTTTCTGAAAATTAACAAAGGGCGTATTCGTAGTTTTGCCAGATACTCTTAAGGTAAATGCAATATATGTATGGTCATATTCCAGAATAGTCCAAGCGCCCAAAACCTCCTTTCGAGATATTTAAAGTTAATGTTTAAAATATCCTACTAGTAAACTGTCCGTGCTGAGCGTTTAATAACAAGTCGTGTATTACATTGAAAGTCGAAGAAAATATATAGACTTGTTAAATTACATCTGACAAATCAACGTATATGGTTAAAGTGTGGTAAATGTGGTTAAGTTTACACTGCTCTTTTTTGCCTGTTGAAAATATCCGAAACATTTCATTTTTTACCTATGCCAGACTGTTCTATATCAAACCCTCACTCGGAGCGGGCGTAGGCCATATTTGCCGTTTCCGCACATAACTTCAATTTTATCCTTATCCTTATCAAACCTTGACATCAATTTTTCCTAGGCCCACATTGATACACACTGATTTTTCAAGAACTTTTGCTACGCACGTTTTCTTGTATACCACAAAAAATGTAACACAGTTGGCGACTATGCTTCATAACTATAATTAACCTTGCAAACACGTGTTTATCATGGAATTTGACATGAACCATTTTGGCATATGAAAGTATCCTTTTTTTTGTACATTCCGTTATTGTGGCGAAAGAGCTTCAGCCTGGCAAACCGTATGTCACACAAATATAACTTTTTTACTTTGAAATTATTGTTGATAGTGCCTGGACCAGTTTAGCATAAGATAAAGCGCATATTTTTTTTCTTGTTTGTTTGTTTTTACAAAACAAGCATTCATTACTCAAAATTGATGAAAAAGATAGATGGATTACTCTGACATATGACCATTCATATATAATTATTTTGAGGTAGCACAGTTCCGTCGTCTACATTATAATTGCAGATTTACGTGTGACGTCACTTGTTTGATATATCGACTTCATTAAAATAATTAGAAAAAATGTAGTATTAAAAAGAAAACAGTAGATATTTTTTAAGCATGAAACTATTTAACTGCAGGAATCTCTAATTAACACTTCTCGCAAAAAAAAAAAAAAAAACCCTGCGAAGTGTGAACCAAATTACGCCACACGTCCATTTACAATGATAGTGTACAGCAGTGATGGCGGACTTCTTAGGACTACGGGGCCGTAGCATGCATTCCATTACCATTTTTTTGGTGCTGATTAGTATATAAATTTGCGTAAATATATTATACTTATCTGTACTATTTGGCAGTAGTTGTCTCATTTTGCTAACCCGTCGGTGAAGTGATGTAAGAATCGAACATTTAATTGCAAGTACACTAGGGTGCCAAACGATATATGTAATAACGTGTGGGATCTCCTCGAGCACAGCGAATGGTAGCAGCTCGACGTAGCAGAGACGTCGGTTACTATGACGGAGTCGATATTTGGTTGCGATACCCAGTGAGTACCTAATTACGCTGCAGTGTCCTGTAAGACACGTTGCTGGGACGTCCTGCATTGATTAATGTTGTCAGTTCACGCAGTGTTGCTTGTTTGGTCTTACGTTGTCGGTCGTTGTCATTGAGTATAAGTGGACGACCACTACCTTGTCCCTGATGGGTCGTAATACCTTCATGGTCCACTCTTGACACTATAGAGCGAGAATGTCTTGACGACTTCCAAAATCGAGTGCTCCATTTTTCTAGCACAAACTATTATCCCGGCGGGTTGCCATCACCACTGTAAATTTCTGCACAATAATGGTACCCTACACTTTGCCTACTGACAATAGGCTGAACGTTATTAATCATTTTGCACATTGCTCTTTTTCGCTAGTTTACAAGCTCGCAGATAAATTAAATGATACATTTGTTTACTGGTTGTTATTCTTGTGTATAATTTATTCAGAAAGTGTAGCACATTATTACTATCTTTGTGTTTTAGGTAAGGCGGAACTGCAACGTATGAAACAGAGCAAAATACAAAAGAAGGTATTGGACGAAAGTTTTCCTTCAGACCATGGGACGGAAATAAGTCTAGGTGTAAGAAATGAGGATTATCC
Source organism: Lepisma saccharinum (assembly GCA_022664845.1). NCBI lineage: Eukaryota > Metazoa > Arthropoda > Insecta > Zygentoma > Lepismatidae > Lepisma > Lepisma saccharinum. The sequence continues at coordinate 6,706 of JAGDQP010022101.1, forward strand.
TCTCTTCCATCTAACCCGGGCATTTTTCTTTTTATTTGTGCATCCTTTGCAATATACGTTTATTTAGCACCTGCCGCGAGAAGCGTTTGATAATACAGGGGTTTGCAAATAATGACCCGAACCACGAATCTCAAATGAATGAAACAAGAACTACGTTAAAGGGTGTGGTCCAAAGTTTCATATTAATACCGCTATACAGGGGCGTCTGTTGCGGGAAAGGTTGGAGGGAATTTTCCCTGGATTTGAGATTTTTGTGGCGCTGAAGCAGTTGTCGGCTGAACGAATCCAACACAGCAAGTTTCAGCTTCTGACAACGAATAGAAACTGACATACAGCTGCTCAAAACAAAAAAGGTACTTGTTTTGAGCAGCTATATCTCTATTTCTATTGGTCGTATGGGCCTGCCTGGTCGTTGTCCTATTGGACTTTTTTAATCAGCCCAAGGTTTCTAAACCCCACCCCTTGTGTAGTGTCGGTCATAAACTCTAGACCAAGCCCTTTAACGTAGTTTCTTTTTTCATTCATTTCGGATGCGTGGTTGCAAAGATATATCGTTTTCAAGTCGGGTCATTCTTTTCGAAACTTTCTTTATATTCAAAGAGTGTGTCGTATACAGATAGTGGTGTGTTCTTGATATGCCCACTGTTTCTTGGGTACCCCAAGAACACACCTATTATTCTATATTTCCGTCCCATGGTCTGAGGGGAAATCTTCCATTTTGTCAGCTGCCACCTGTTCCTCCATCATGGTTACATCTTTAATCGTCATGACATCCATTCTTAGCTTGTGGATCATATTCTTCTCCATACAACTTGGGATGAACTTGCTTTGTATCAAGTATATTAACTTTCTACTACTTACATTGAAATAGTTTACAAATGAAACGCATAACTTTGTTCCCAAACTTGTATATTTTAGTGTACCTTAGGCGCTGAAAAGGTACTGATGTCATTGAATAAAAATTTCGTCATTATCCTCAGGAAATAACGAAACTATGTTGTATTTCAAATATGATCGTCTCCTGCTATGCGAAGTGTAATGCAAGATCAACAAAGGATTAAACTCACCAAAAGTTGAATAATTACGTACAGCTTACATTTTGTGTGTTCTTTTGAATAAATAACTTTATATATCGTCGCTGCGCCTTCAAAAAACCCTAGATTCAGTGTTTGTCACAATGCGATTTTTACATATATAGGCGTAGTTTGATGTTAAACATGTACCTACAAAGGCTTTTATATGATATCGTTTATTTAAGGGGTCTGCACGTAGCGGTTTTTGAAATATTACATACTTCTTCCACAAAACTATGTAGTAAAGATGTGGTTTTAAAACTCATATTTTTTGTATATTATGATATAATGCACACATCATAAATTTTTTGGATGTAAACAACATAGTCCAGAATTTCTCAACAATAAATAATTGAAAGAAATACCCTGTCGTTCAATAGTTTTTGTTTTGCTGCTAGCCTAATGTCCTCTAAATGTAATTTGAAGTTCGTGAATTTCACACAATGGTTGCTCATAATGTAAATTAGAACTGGAGTGTCTCTCAGGTTGCTCGAATTGGCACTTTGTGTCAGTTAAAGTGTGTGGTTTCAGAGAGAAATTGCCACCGGAGGCGCCGAATACCCAACATCGAATGCTCACAATGATGGATAAGACTCGTGGGACACCCAACTAGCTGCATATCAACAATATGTTAATTCACATATCTAAGTGAGCATTATCATGCCCATTTATAGCAGTGTGTAGGGTAGTGGCTGACGCTTTTCTACATACTGCGAGTGGTTCTGGGTTCAGTGCCCGCTAGCTACGTTCTCTTCAGTAACTGTACAAGTATCATGAGAACTGTCATCCTGACTTGTGTTTTCGATTTTTCGTCATTCAAAAAAGGAAACTCCAAGAGTTTCATAACCCAGGCCGATTGCTTCTGCAATCCATTCCCAGGAATGTGTGATCGTAGCAAAGGATATATCATTTATATTGAAGCGGCCTGGGCCAGTTTTTTTTTCTGACTGAAAACATAAAGTTATTGACTTATCAAAACTTAAATACAATACCTTACATTTTCAGTTCTGCAATGTCGGAGGTATACGCTGTCTGTAAAATTTCGAGTTTTCCTTTAATAATGGTAAGTACTCACGCTTTCGAGATAATTTTCAATTGAGGGGGTCGGGCAGATAGTTCCAAGCAAAGTTTTTTTACACTATTACACCATCACACTAAATCTCATTTCTCTAGCTTCAGTGGTTCTGCCTGTGCACTTTTTACATTTATACCAGTTTTGCCGCCATTTTGAAAAAAAAACTAACAAGTAAAGTACCCGAAGTGAGGCCTGGAGTTGCTCATCAAGTGATACCTTAAATTGAAGCTAGTGACGAGTATAGTACACCTGTGAATTCCTAGATGCAGAGCTCCAGAAATAAAAAGGTTATGGCGGGTCAAAGGTCAAAGAGAAAGCTAATTGTATTGAAACAAGTCACAACGAAAGGCAGAACAAAAGTCAGAAGGACATGGTTTTGAATTGAAATGCGATTCATGGGAAGGAAAGAGGCACGTACAAAGTACTACACATTAATATAATCAATATGTAAGTCGTCAATGAAGGCGTGTGATAAGCAGATACTTTGCTCACAATGAGCACACTTGACAAAAGAGATGTTCTCACATGAACACTCGTCATCTTGTAACACTCGTCACGTATATTAGAATCAAAACAATAATCCAATGGAGACATCCAGGGCTCGGGCTCCTCATCCAAATAGCCGCTTTTGTAAAACGCAAACCTGATCATGTTGCGAAATCGTGAGGCGCTGAATTGGAAGAGAGTGAAGGACTGCATTCGTAAAATATTATCCCCATGCCAGAGATTAATTTCCGAGGAAGCGATAACTGTGTCAGTAATGAACCTGATAAATGATTTATATGGACGGAAAAAGTAAACATCAAGTTGTTGGATGAAACCAGTGCTACCACCAGGAATTAAACGTTTGAACAGTGTTATATGATTAGGGCATAATTCATTTGATACGTTATCATCCTTATTTGCATTCCATGAATGCAGCAAAAGCAAGACTTTATCACGATCGGGAGGCAGGCTATTCCAGAATACAGAATAAACTCTTTTAAATCACTTTTGTTAATGTTTGCAGTCTTTCCTGGATGGGACACTATGTTATCAGGATCCTTTTGCTTATTTCCTGGAAATTGACCACTGGATTCGGATACAAGAACGTACATCGGACGCAATATTTCACCATCCATGGAAATAACCGGCATGATCATATATGAATGAGTAGTAGCACTGACTGATCCAAATGCACCTCTTACCACCACCGTTCCTTTAGTCCTATGAGTCCTGTATGCATGGAGTTCCTTGTCAAATCGACTTTGATCAGCATTAATTACTTGACGAGGATTCACGTCTTCTAGTAACATGTTCATTCATGGACGTAATAAATGTCGTAGATAAGTGATTTAATTGACCCTCTTTTGATTTCCACGTTTTGCTAACCCTATGCGTGATAGAACGACTGACGATATTGTTTCTCTTTTTAAAATTAGACAGCCAGCGACGAGATGCCTTGAATTGTAGAGTATTATCCGGATCTAGCTCTATACTTATCTGAAGAGCCCAAAAGCGAAGAGTCCTGTCATGTATAATTGCACATCTCTCGACCATTTCTTTGAATTTATCGTGACCTGCTACATTAAGTTTCTTATAACTGGGGTTTTGTCTTTTTTTTTCATATTCAAAGAGGATGTTTTTCGATTGAATTAATCTATACTGTGACTTGACAGATGAAAATTTCCTTCGTTTCTTTTCCGGGTTCTCATTGTGTGTCCAAAACATGTAAGCTGCTTCTTTATAATCATCGTCCAAGATATGTTTTTGTTTTTTTGGCGAAGGCTGTTTTTCTTCACCTGAAGAAGCTACAGGTGTCGGAGACTCTTGATGTGTTTGAGAACCTTGCGATGTACTTGGCATTTCCTCATCAAAGACGTCATCACCGTAGTCTCCATCATCGCTTTCATCACTGTCACCAGCAAATCCAAGAGTTCTAACTTCTTCTATGATTTCCATCTTGTCCTCAAGTATCTCCACTATTTGTTTGTACAATGAATCTTCATACCTATTCATTCTCCTATTAACAAATCCATATTTCTCATACAGAGCATGAACGATAGCACCTGCTTCCATTTTCTGGAACGAAAAGAAAAAGAACTTTTATTGACATCAATCACAGGAGCAAACATGCACAAGGACATTCATACATGAATAACAGAAAGCGGGATATCAGGCAGAGAGAGGGATATCATTCTACACATTACATTACTTGGGAGCGACTTACGCCGTATTACCATCGGGATAAACAGCAAAACATGGACATCACAAGCAGCTAAATTCGCTTTCTATTTGAACTTTGACCCGCCATAACTTTTTATTACTGGAGCCCTGCAGCTAGGATTTCACAGGTGTACTATACTCGTCACTAGCTTCAATTTAAGTTGTCACTTGATGAGCAACTGGAGTCCTCACTTCGGGTACTTTACTTGTAAGATTTTCCAAAACTTCGTATTGTTCCCGTACCCTTCTCTTAATGATATACCTTCGAGGAAAGCGGTTCGGGCTGGACATTCTTTACTACGTCAATAGGTTTGGCAACCATATTGAATTCAATATGAGGACTTCCAAAATAATTATTGTCCCCAACATATTCTTCAAGACATACTTTTATCTCACATTGTCAGATTTCGTTTCTCTAAGTCCAGCAGTTTGGCCTGGGGTTTTATATCTGTGAGTGAGTTTGTGGTCATATGACTTTTATTAGGTCCCCTAATAACTATCACGTAGAGAACTAGGATGGTAAACGGGATTAGAACTGTTCTGATCATCTATTGCCATCAGCAGTGACTCCGTTGGCATCCTCTAAGCTTTCAAAACTGATTTTTTTCACAAGTCTGAAAATACGGCTTGGCATTAGCTCCGTCTTATCCATTTAATTATAACTGAAATTGAAACATTTCTTGAAGGTGAATGTGATCTTGTTTTGTAGTCTATATATTATTGGGACATAAAGAGAAATTTTAAAAAAAAATACTTCGTTCACCTTTTTTTTAAAAAGAATTACAATCTTGGACTAATGCAGGCCCAGAAAGACAATTAATGTGTTAATACTCGTGGTATCATAACTTCTTTCACGTTCCTACTAGTATGGGAATCGTCGTAAACTTGGAAAAGTCAAGCAGATTTGTGTGTACAAGTTAAAATCTCACTACTAGTTACTAATTTCTGTGGGAACCTTCCTCAATGAATATATTGACATTTCCACTTGAGGTGCTCTAAATGGCATTTGCAATTGGTAAATTTAACACAACGGTTGCTCATGATGTAGATAGTAACTCCTGTGTTTGTCTCAAGTTGCTCGAATTGGCACTTGCAATCAAAGTGTGTAATTTTGGAGAGATATTGTCATCAACATTGTCACCTATTGCAAATATCGGTTGCTCATAATGACGGCAATAACTTATGTCCGAAACACGAATTGCTCTAAATGCCATTTGATACGCTTGAAATTACACAGCACTTGCTCACAATGATGAGAAGAGGTAGTGGCACACACAGGTGCTCCAAATGCCATTTGAAGTTCCTTTGGTGTCTCATAGATTAAAAGAACTGGTGTCTTACAGTAATAGCTTTTATTTCCTTTGCGCTTTGAAAGTTGGTTAAAAAGAGAGGGTTAAAAATAGGGAAGCACACAACTGAACTTACTCGAAGAAACACAGTGATGGCTTGCATAAATTTTCTGCGAGCGGTCCCGGATTCGATTCCCAGTACGAACACTTTCGTGAAGTTATAAAAAACTCTTTTAGATCATCTATCCAGTGTGGGACGTATCTTCTGTATGCCCATATACAATTTGGAAATGCCAAGGCGACAATACAAAACTGGTTCGTACTCCAATTTTTTTTCGATTTGTGTGCTCATTGGTCGGGCTGATTTTCTTAGGCAGCCCATAAATGTAAATTATAAAGTAGATAACCATGTAAGCATATCTTTCCTTTAGTTTAAGGTATGCAAAATTACGTTTGGAGATCATGTAAGAACTTTTTCACATTTTAAGTGCTACGAAGTGATTAATAATTCTTTCTTCAACGATTATCAACATGGGATGAATATATATTCCTATTGGTTACTTTTCGAGCACAATCCGAGCACCCTTCCCTACTCACTGAAAAACGCGGGTAAACCATACCAGCAGAAAATTGGAGACGGAATTCAGACATAATGAGAGTTGTGTCTTAAAAAGAAAGTAAAAAGTAAGTAAATAGTTATTTTTAGAAAGTTTAACATCGAAAGATCTAATAAAGTGTATTATATAGTATGTGTGTAGTAGTTGTTACGAAATATAGATATGTACTAAAACTAAATCTGTTACGAAATTCAGCCGACCGGGTGGCCGAGCAGTCTGGGGTGGTAGCTCATCTGCTCGATGGTCCCGGGTTCGAGTCCCAGCATAGCATGGGTGTGAATTTTAACAGATAGAGGCGAATCGTGACAGGCCGAAGTCAAAAGTTGCTAGACTGGACCATATAAAAATAAAGTTTTTGTTACGAAATTCACTTCAAGAGCAGGGTGCAAATTCTTGACTGATGTGATTTTATTACACAGGTGTTAGGGTATGGTCACTATGAATGACGGATCGCCTAATTTCATGAAATTTGCATAGCAAGTACAGTAACCTTAGAACTCAGGAATTTTTGTGCGGATATGAATAGGGGCTGAGTTAGGCCCTATGTAATTTAGAGGTAGTCACAATAAAAGTAAGTT
>JAGDQP010022101.1:13642-30875 GCA_022664845.1 Lepisma saccharinum
AAAAACACTGAACTGCTGAACAAGACTATATTATTCGTAAAAAAAATAAATTACATGTTTTTTTATTTTTTTTTACGAATAATATAGTCTTGTTCAGCAGTTCAGTGTTTTTTGATCTTAATTGCAAGACGTGCAACTATGTTTTGTTACTTAGGAAGACACTCGAAATTATTGATGTTACTAAATTGGCGGACCAATTTTCGTAATTTGCCGAATTGTTCACTGAAAGTACCTCAGGTACGGCCTAGTACCGTATCTGAAGGCTTTCGTGAATTTGGGTAAGATGGGACGTATTAAATGCCTTCTCATTTTTTTTTAGTAATAGGGCAATATCCCTTTTTGGCATCAGAAATATGTATTTTAAGCTTAAACAAGCCGATTGTCTTACTCAGTTAAAATAATAGAAATAGTACCCTGTTGTTCAATAGTTTTTGTTTTGCTGCTAGCCTAATGTCCTCTAAATGTAATTTGAAGTTCGTGAATTTCATACAACGGTTGCTCATAATGTAAATATGAACTCGAGTGTCTCTCAGGTTGCTCGAATTGGAACTTTGTGTCAGTTAAAGTGTGTGGTTTCAGAGAGAAATTGCCACCGGAGGCGCCGTATACCCAACATAGAATGCTAACAATGATGGCAAGGACTCGTGGGACACACAAGTAGTTGCATATCAACAATATGTTAATTCACATATCTAAGTGAGCATTACCATGCCCATTTATAGCAGTGTGCAGGGTAGTAGCTAACGGTTTTCAACATACTGCGAGTGGTTCTGGGTTCAATGCCTGCTAGCTACCTTATCTTCAGTAGCTGTACAAGTGTCATGAGAACTGTCGTCCTGACTTGTGTTTTCGATTTTTTCTCACTCAAGGAAGGAAAATCCCAGAGTATCATAACCCAGCCCGACTGCGTCTCAAATCCTTTCCCAAGATAGTGTGACCGTAGGAAAGAATATGTCGTTTATATTCAAGCGCCCTGGGCCAGACTTTTTTTGCCTGAGAAAGTAAAGTTATTGACTTATCGAAACTTATAATACGAAGTATGTGCTGTTTGAAATTTCGAGGTTTCCTTTAATAATGGTAAGTACTCATCCTTTAGAGACAGTTTTCATTTGAAGGGGTCGGGCAGATAGTTCCAAGCAAAGGTTTTTTACATCGTTACACCATCATACTAAATCTCATTTTTCTAGCTTCAGCGGTTCGGCCTGTGCACTTTTCACATGTATACCAATTTTGCCGCCATTTTGAAAAAAAATAGGTCTTTCCAAAACTTCGTATTTTCCCCGTACCCTTCCCTTAATGATATACCTTCGAGGCAAATTTCGTATTTCTATTTTTTGTGGTTCGGGCTGGACATTCTTTACTACGTAAATAGGTTTGTCAGCCATAGTGCATTCAATATGAGGACTTCCAAAATAACGTATTGTCCCCAACATACTCTTCAAGACACACCTTTATCTCAAATTTCGTTTCTCTAAGTCCAGCAGTTTGGCCTGGGATTTTATATCTGATTGAGTCTGTGGTCATGCGACTTTATAATATATAAGGTAGGTAAATCATTATCACGTCGAGACACTAGGGTGGTAAATGGGATTAGAACTGTTCTGATCATATATTGCCATCAGCAATGACCCCGATAACGTAGCACGATTTGTGGCATCCTCTAAGCTTTCAAAATTGATTTTTTTTTAGAAGTCTAAAAATACGGCTTGGCATTAGCTCCGTCTGATTCGTTCAATTATAACTGAAATTGAAAACATTTGTTGTAGGTGAATGTGATCTTGTTTTGTAGTCTATATATTATTGGGACATGAAGAGAAATAAAATAAATACTTCGTTCGCCTTTTTTAAGATTTACAATCTTGGACTAATGCAGGCCCAGAAAGACAATTAATGTGTTAATACTCGTGGCTTCATAGCTTCTTTGCCGTTTCTCCTAATATGGGAATCGTCGTAAACTTGGAAAAGTCAAGCAGATTTGTGTGTACAATTGAAAATCTCACTACTAGTTAATAATTTCTGTCGGAACCTTCCTCAATGAATATACTGACATTTCCACTTGAGGTGCTCTAAATAGCATTTGCATTTGGTAAACTTCACACAACGGTTGCTCATAATGTAAATAGGAACTAGTGTGTGTCTCAAGTTGCTCGAATTGGCACTTGCAGTCAATTAAACTGTGTCATTTCGGAAAGAGACTGAAGATCGCGTATACCCAACATCTAAAGCTCATAATGATTGCCAAGTACCTGCATACCAACAATATATTAATTTACATAGCTAAATAAGCATTACCATACCTAGCAGTGCGTAGGGTAAGTAGCTGACGCTTTGGTATTTTCTGCGAGTGGGCACAGGTTCGCTTCCCGAGAGAAACACTCGTTAAAGCAGGCGTAGAGATTTTTGAAAATTGTCATCTTGACTCATGCGTGGGGTTTGCCTTCGACTCTCCCTGAGGAAAATCCCAGAGTAGTATAACCCAGGTTGATTGCTTCTCTAGTTCATTTCCAGGATATTGTGATCGTATAAAAATACGTCGTTAAACTGTAACTAACCTAGGCATGAATTTCTCAGAAATTTATATTTGGAAGGAATATCGCTTTTTTTAAAAAAAAACAACAAAAATGTAATCACAGACATAAAAAGTATACTACACTTAAGTTGTGCCATGTCAGGAGAACGTAACAATATTGCTTGGGGAAAAATATACTTATGAGATCGTATGAACATCGTTATCTGTAAACTTTTATTTTCGATGAATCCTTTCAAACTGGCTTGGGATCGCGCACTACAACCATTAATTTTCATTATAACTCAGTCAAGCCGAAACATTCTTTCAAGGTAAACCTGATCTTGATTTGCGTGTACAAGTGAAAAATTCACTAGTAGTTACCAACTTCTGTTGGAGCCTTCGTTACTCGAGACTACACTTCCTCAATGAATATATTGACATTTAAAGTTCTTGTAACCCCAAACGCCGCCTCTGGTTACAAGAACGGTTCAAAGATTTGGAACTGATGGTAAAACAAGGTGCTTCTCAAGGTGGAGTAGCAGATAATTTCAACAGTTAAAACGTTTTACTGAACTGTGAACGAATTGATGTTTCAACGGATTATAATGTCAAACGTTTACACAGAATAGAAACGAACTTAAAAAACTAACAATAAAATGAGATTGAAAGAAACTTGGATCATTTCTGAAGAAGATGATAATACTTGTACAGACAAATACAGACAAACTATTACGTGGTTGAATGATCAAGAACTATCACATAAAATGTTAAAGGCTTCATTTACAGTGCATGTTGAGAAACTAGAACAATTGTTAAATCAAAGACAAACGAAAGGAGCATTGGAATTGACTAAACATTTGTAAGTGCTACAAATATTTATATAATATTTTAAGTACGTATCATTTTTTTTAAGATCGAATCATTATAAGTAACTTCAGTGTCACTGTTTAAGTAGGCACCTGTGACAAATGTTTGGCACTTAGTAACATTTTCATTTGGCTTAAATAAAATAAAAAGCACATTTCAAAATGTTTATTTTATCTGAACGAATACAATAGAAACATGTAATAAACAAGTTATGTGAAGTTGGCCTTGAATTTTAAAAGGTTTTAAGAACAAGAAGATAAAATTTATTCAAGTGAGAACATTTGTGAACAAGTTTTTTTCTTGTGTGTAATGTAGTGAATTGATCAACTGAAACACAAATGTTATTGGTTTTATTTCACTCAACAGTTTGTTTCAAAAACAATGCTGACAGGAGGAGAGGAGTGAATGCAGGACGAAAAACATTATAATTTATCAACATGAACAAGGCGAAAAGGTTTTACGATAACAATTACTAGTCCGGAACGAAATATTTTTAATACAGCGAATTCTTCAGATGTGAGTTTTTAGTTCCAGATGTTGTATCATCAACAAGCTTTTGGTTACGCATTTACAAGCAAGCAATGAGAATGTGTAGTAAGCAAAGTACATATTGATTTAGCAATTTAACGAACAAAACTATTGAGATTATTTATGAAAGCAAACAAACAACAGGTAAAGAATGTAAACCATAACAAACGAAGATATCTTAGCAAGAGATAGTAATAAAGGGATTATGAATATTTAATGTATGGCTATACTTTAGTTTATCTTCGCCTACGTTTTCTATTAACAACACGACTGCAAACATACATAGAATATCCTTACATATATAGAAAGCAATCCGTATATAGATTATTACATACGCCATCAAATGATCACAACATGAAGTATAGCAGTAAATGCGTCTAATGAATGGGAAAAGCGATTTCCACTTGTTTGTTCGCTTGAAGCTTACCCTGGCGGTAAAAGTTTCAGTATGTGGCTGCGGAAGTAACCGAAAGATTTTTATGCAGCCGGTATCTGGGCGTTCAGACATCCCTTTGAAAAATGTCTCAATGTAGGTGATTGTTATGTGCGAAAATAATTCTAGTTACCACGTAACTAGTAAAAGAATATTTTTATATGTATAACCATCTGTAACTTCCGCTCATAATATAGAGTATAACAGAAATCGACCGACAGGAGTGTCAGTTCTATTCCTGGCATGAACATCAAGAGAGAAGTTATCTTCATCATTTGTCGAGTTTCTATTTAGCATTAAAACACAGGGTTTCCAACTTTAAACCAAAAATTGATTTGTTACAATGATAAACCCAATAAATATTTCTCTATATATCATAAATGATATATTAAATTACAATTAATAAATAGGAGTTTCTGGAAGGTAATTTACATTAATATGATTACACTGGAAGTTAACACGAGATGCCATCATCTTGTGAATGTTGCTAACCTGAGATATAGTATATTTCAAAATACAAGAAAGTTGGTTTATTGAATGTTTTGTATCGTCTAACTATGATAGTCATAATTAAAATGTGAAGTCGTTCAGTCAGTGAGTATTTTCTGCGCAAAAAAATAATAAAAATATAGATGGAATATAATTGATGTTCTATCACTGAAACTGAGTATAAAATACAATTAGTCTTCCGCAAGTCCAAATAACAACAACTTCGTGAAGAAGCATTGAATGAATCTCTTGACAACACTGCTCCTACATTACCATAGAATCTCGATTTCGGACTATATCTACGCTTTGTATTTGTAGATATAGTGCTGATAATCCACCCAAGGCTTTATACAAAATCCCACATGGTTATACATCATATTGTATGAACAACATTTGTAATTTATGTTACAAGAGACACATCAAGATTGAATTGAATGTTATTTAAGACTTTAGGCATCTTTGCCTCAGTCTAGCACATCCAGGTGTTTAGCCATGTCTTCATTTGCTAATCAAAAATGGAACGGAAGTCGTTACGTTTCGTTTTAAGCAGTTGATCATTTACGCTGTTTTGTTGTGAAAATACATTTTCCAATGTGAAAATATATGCTGTATGATTCATAATCAACGCAGTACGTTGCATGAAGATTAGTAGAAAGACATTCTGCTTGCCGTCTTGTGGAGTCAGACAATTCATCCTTTTATTGCTCACAGGACTCTGCAACAATTTGAGGAAAATCGGCTGTCTGATCCGAACCTTTTCGGACTTTTGTACATAAAGATAACTGAAGAGTACTTCTGTTCTTCAACAGTCGGTTTCGCTTTTTAAAAAAATCCAATGAATAGATCATTTATCGGGAGAAGTGTGTCCTGGCATAAAAGAGGGCTATGCCTTTATTGTCTGCGTATACAGTCTTGAGATGAGAAGACAGAGTAAATTTAAAGGAAGGAAAGAGACACTCTTAAGGATAAAGATACTTCCGCCAGAAATTCAGAATGGCGGAGTGCTCTAGAGCACGTAGATGATAAAACTTCAAACTTCCACTGGAAAAATATATACAGTATATTGAAAAGAATATTTAAATTGCATTCAGGAAGACCTCTACGCGTAAACCATTTACATTTCGACGCCTGAAGATTATATTGTTGTATCTTCATAGGAGTTCAATAGGAGATATAATCGCCAGTTGTCGATATTTGAAATTTCATTTGTTTCTTTCTATCATGCCATGTTTAGTGTGTTATATAAACTTAAATTGTAGACACATTGTTTTATGCAAATGAACAGTCCGTACACATAACAAACGTGCTTGGATTAGGTGAAAGAAATTGGCAACCCTCAGAAAATATTAAAACTAATATTGGCAACCTTATATCAACTGAAACACACGTTTTTCCTTTATTTTTTAGAAGTGCACTTTTCTACTGTAAAGGTATTTTCGTAGCTAGATATGCTAAGATTTATAATCATTAATATTTCTGCAATAAATTGCTCACAGCAACATAGTATAGTAACAGAGAATTGGAAATAATTTTTTATGTTGTCAATTCACAAAGGCTTTGCCAGAGGAGGTAAAAAAAGCTAAGATTTCTTTAATACTGCAAACGCAAATCCAATGAGTAATAACAGATGTTTCATTAAGCCACAGCAGAAGTATTAATTGTTTAAAGGTCTAAGTTGAATAATGAATCATGAGTCAAGTTTCTGCAACGCAAGGCTATTTCAGTTTACGTGATTTTGGCACATCCGAAAGAAGAGATATCAAATATTGCAAACTCACCAATATTAGTTATTACATCTGTGTCGTTAGTCACTACATCTGAGAGACAGACGCCAAGATCAATGTCGTGGAAAACTGATTCAATACACATGTGCCGATTACAAATAGTAGGAGAAACACATCTTTGGTCATAATTAGGATTTCTACCGAAATATATACTCGAGACGAGGAGGACTCATCCCACTCAGTTGCTCACTATTTCATGGCCGAGAAACATCATACTGTCAGTTGTGGCAGAGAACCGCAAGTGACTCTAAGTTACATTCTTTATCCGATAGGCAGTTTTACTTCTAAAAAGACTAAGTTCTGTGTTCATCTTGAATTAGGACAACTACTTCGAATGAGCGAGTTTCAAGTACCGCTCATAGAAGCCGTTCAAACTTTATCATTCTTCAAGAGATATTTTATCTAAATTCCGCTAGTAATATGTACAAGACTATATGGAGTGATTGATTCTACTGTAACGCATCCCAGGTACCTCGAACTCTGTACTCTCTGATACTCTAGAAGGAAGACATATACGATTTGTTGCTTTGCTAACACGGAGAACATTTACCTTAGCACTTGGTCGTAATATAACTTTACCTAATCATCCCTTTGAATGCTTAACATAATTCGTAACGGACAAGAATGCACTTAAAAACCAAACAGGTAGTTGTATGCAAGTTATATAATGTTTTGTATATTTTGTACACATGTTGTGTTTAGCGCCTGACGATAGGTAGACTAGCTGAAATGACTGACACTCCGAATTCCGCAGGCCAAACATCGTTTTTACAACTTGCTGACCCGCGAATGCCTTTGAGTGCTTTTTTTTACCCGAATTGGGAAACGAGCCTACAAGCTCCTAATGATACCAGAGACAATCACTTCGCTTCCATTCTTCGTCTTGGTTACTACAATACTACCACAACATAACGACCTCAAGACTGAAGAGTTATCAGCTTAGATAGTGGACCACATAAAGTACTATACTCGTGACAGATCATCTACACGACGACCAGCTAGTCTGCCAGGTAAGTTAGCGCTTGATATTGTACAACTCTAAAACAATGAGCTTAAACAAATCTCTATGAAAACCTCTCGCTTCTTATTCCTACTAAAAGTTACGTTATTTACAGATCCTAGTATAAATAATCGGGAATAAGGCGGGTAACCTGTCACTACTGTCGACATAATTCATTGAATGTCGAAAGACACTTCAGATTACAAACTCAGCGACAACAGCTAGATCAGTTATCCAGTAGGTAGGTAAGTTGGATATGTTTGCACGTAACGTTTTGCAAGGTGTATGTTCCAAGCTTGGATCTGGAAGTTGCTGTATGTCTATTTAGATATATATATTTGTTGTATAAGTGTCAGGGACCATTAGTTGTTTGACCAGGGTACAGCTTTCTGTGAATCTACTGATCTATGCTTCAACTTGTATGTGTTATTTCGAGCTTTAAGTACTTTATGAACTAACTACGTAAAATCTCTCAATTTATAAACAACATTGAATTAGAACACTAGAACTCGTACTTCCCCTTCCCCTAGGAAGTACGGTAGCACAACATAGACAATCTTTCCATATTAGGAAACCTCCCAACATTAGTCAACTTTTCTCTTTTGTGAAAGGAATTCTAAGGTTTGTGCAGTGATATACTCCATTACAAGCAGGCTGTAAAGCGAGGACCAAATCTTAGACGTTCAGGTTCCTTTTAAATTTCTTAGAACAAAAAATCTTCGAAATTAAGAATACGCAATTCGTTTAGAAAAGAAAAGTGTACTGGACAAAACATTTCGTCAGGGAACAACAACGCAGATCGTTAATACAAAAAACTGTTAATCAAATATGCATACAAAATTAAGTTGTCAATTGTGTATTATAGAACCAAGTAGATAGTGTAAGACATAATGGAAAAATAATATAGTACGCTATTTTAATTTATTTTGTATTGATCGGATAAGCAAAAGACGATCTAAGCCTGTCATATGTCTGAAGGATGATGCAAGTCGGCTAACACTCTTCCAGCGGGAAGTAAGTTGTTAGAGTTGTCATAATTAAATTTAGAATGTACATGAGATATAAAACAAAGAACAAATTTCTTTATCAGGTTTTCGACAGTAGGAACCTCCACCAGAACCATTCCGCACTGCGTGACTGTTACCACTGTATCACAAGGACTTGTCAAGAATACTATTAATGAGGTTTCCTACAGTATGACTTGAGGTTTAGATACATTACAGGAAACGAAAATAAATAACTGAGATACAAAAAAACCTGCAATATAAAATTATATTTAACTGTCATATGTTGTTATGGCCTTTGGAAAAAAAATCATGTGTCGTAATAATTAGCAAGAGAAAATCGGTTCAAGAGTCTGAAATCCGAACGACAAAGGTATATGAAAATTTTGCAACTTAAATACGAAGTTCTAAATTATAGGAAAATGTCCTTAAAAGTCCTACAGAAGCTGCTATGTACGACGATATTGTCATTTTACAAGAATGGCAAACACTATTCAGATGTTTCCGTACAGATTGGGAAACTCTTGCTACACAGTTGACCACGCATAGAAAAAGTAAAAAGCTTTGGTTTCATGTTAACATTTTTCTAACATGTAATTTATTCCTGCCATCTACTGACCATCACATATATTTAAGATTGTTAACTAAGGGATTTTGTGATCCCACACCATTGCACTAAACACCTCCAAATGTTCCTCAACCCTGAAATTCTATCCGTTTATACGTGGGGCGTTCCATATTCATTTACACTTTTTTTACACTTTTAAGAACCTTTATGCCTCGGCAGATACATCCACTTTCTCAGCATAGTTTCCATTAAGAACTACACACTTGCGCCACCGATGTGGCAACTTCTCTATGCCCTCTGCGAACCACTTTTTCGGAGTCTGTCGCACCCACGTACGGACAGTGTCTTGCAGTTCCTGGAAGTCGGCGCAATGATGTCCACGCAGCGGTTTCTTCAATGCCCCGAAGAGGTGGTAATCAGAAAGGATAAAGTCAGGAGAATAAGGTGGGTGTGGCAGCACCTGGAACCTCAGATCATTAATGGCAGTCGTGGTTGCACGACTCGTGTGGGGACGAGTGTTGTCGTGTTGCAGGAGCACACCTTTCGCCCATTTTCCTGGTCGTTTTCTCTGATTTGCAAGGTGCAAACTCCGAAGCGTTGTCATGTATGACTCGCTGTTAGTGGTGGTTCCGGGTTCCAGCCAGTCAATGAGTAAGATTCCATCTTTGTCCCAGAAGACTGTTGCCATGCGTTTGTCTACGGAGGAATGTGTACGGAACTTCTTTGTCGTGGGGCTGCCTTGATGCTTCCACTGCATTGATTGAGCTTTGGTCTCTGGCTCATGGTAGTGCAGCCAAGTCTCGACGACAGTAACGAGTTTGGACATGAAGCCTCCTGGAACCTAGCTGTAGCGTTGCAGAAGATCACTGCTCACGGCCTTGCACTGTTGTCCTTGTGCAGCATACAGAAATTTGGTAACCCACCTGGCAGACACATTACCCATCTTAAGATGTTCGTGTACTATGCGGCACAGAGTGCTTCTGACATGTCCTGTGGCCGCCTCCAGTTCCGTGAACGTGACGCACCTGGCTCCACTTTTGAACTGTTCACTGGTGTTGCCACAGTCACTTTCCTTCCAGAACTGGTCCCCTTCGCCGTTGATGTGCGGCCACTTTTCCAGCCGTCCACCCAGTAGTATACGGTTTTGCTTGACGTTGCGCACTCTCCACACACTGCCACCAATCGCCTGTGAATTTCTACAGTCTGTACACCCTCTTTCCACAGAAACCACGTTGTCCAGCGCTGTCCTTGCTGATCACCTTCCATGTTGTCCGCTCAAGTACGTACTTTCACGTGTTGGTGAAATGTCCTGCAGGGTACAGGGTACGTCTCTGTATTGTTCTTCCACCTGAAGGCAGACCTAGGACGAGCTCAATGGTGGACCCTGAAAGAAGAAAAAAAATGTGTAAATCAATATGGAATGCCCCTCGTACAATGTAAACACAAACACATACGTACCTAGTAGCGCTGTCGTCAAAGAAAACATATCGAAACGTCATGTAAGTTAAACAGACTTGGGTGCACTTGCTCGTCACATGCCTCAGCCCGTAGATGATGCCAGAAGTGCTTAGTATGAGCTATGATACCATCTATTGCAATTAATGTAACACAAAGTGCCGCCATCCGCCGACAAGTGTATCCAGCCTTACAGCAGCAGTGCTTTGGTCAATGTGTCTTACTCATACAGCAAGGTAGACCGGAGACATAGATGCCTAAAGGCCACGGGTTCGAATTCCTACCGCAAAGTTTCTTTAATATTCTGGAAAGTTCTTAGAAGAGACTGGCAATTGTCAACAGAGTCAGAAGGGCGACTCAGGCATTCTAGCTATGTTTCAACTCAGGGAAGTACGCTGACAATTAATACCCTAGGGCGGCGTGGGCCCTAAAACTTTTTTTTTTTAAATCGGTAACGGGGCAGTGCAGAAAGTTGTGGTTACACGTCAATAATAACGCGTTAAAATAGTTTTGGCCTAGGACATCTTATGACTGCGCATTTGTTTTAAAATTTCAAAATTTCGCTAAAAAATTCAAAATTTAGGTTTTTAAAAAATGTTGATAACAGCATTATTTATATTTTCTTTACATTCCTAACGTTATTATACCTCTTACAACAAACGACGAGTGAAGTAGTGCGTAAGAGTTGCGCCTCTTTGCAAGATTTCTATTTGCAACAACAACAACAAAAAAAGACGATTTTAAGCATATTTACCAGACTATTTAGGTCCGACAATACACGTCTGACGACTATTTTTCCCATAGCATGTCTTCTTTACCTATTTTTTAGTTGAACTATCGATAATAGTCACGCAAATAACGTTGTTATCAACATTCAAAAGAATGTAAAACTTTGAAATTTTTATAGGAAATTTTGAGGCAAATACGCAGGCATAAGATATTGTTCTAGGCCAAAACGATTTTAACACGTTATTATTGACGGGTAACCACGCGTTAACGATTAAAAAAAGCTTTTACGCTCCATCGTAGTGTAGATTGTGTAATACACTATGGCTTCATACATCAACACCCATAAAAATAGAAAGAAGAAAAAATACGCTATGAACCATGAAAACTTTCACAAATAATGCAGTAAATATTACCTAGCTTTCACACAGAGAACAGAATACTAAAACAAGATATTTTGACTTCCTATAAATGCGATATTTTGATGCGCATTAGATTCTGATATTTCTTTTTTACTTTTAATTTCTTTGACTTTCGGGCGCGCCTTACATTCGAGTGCGCCTTATTTTCCGAACTATAAGATAAGTGCACCCAACATTATACTTGCCTATACCATCACACTGCCACCACTTTACCGATGTTTGATGGACTGAATCTGGTACAATAAGAACGTCAGATGAAGCGTCTCATTTGAAGTCATTGTCAAGACTGAAGCGGGACTCCTCGAAGACTGTTACATATCTATACTGTTCATGTGTTCATGCATCGTGTCTCTGCAGAATTTCGCACGAGATATCCTGTGCCCCGCTGTCAGTGGAATGGGTCTAGAACAAATCGTCGAAACGAAAGTACTTTTACAAATTCGAAAGGAATGGAGAAGTCGTCGAAAGCGTCGAAAGCTATGGTCAAAACATTTAAAGGCAGAACGGTCAAAGCTTCGAAAGGCATATCTTCGAAAACGGTCATAACGTCGAAAGAATCCAGCAAATCGTCAAAGGAAACGGTTAAAGCGTCGAAATGCGGAAATTGTCTGAGTGTGCGAAAGAGGGGAAAAAATTGACCACAGAAAGGGAAAAAAATACCGACTGAGTAATCGGACGAGAAGTGTAACTCATATTAATTTATCTCTTTCAATGTTAGGTCTGGAAGAAAGGCCTTTCCTCGTTCTACACTCACTAAGCAGTAAGTAATACTTCATAAATAACAACTAATGTGTTGGAATGAGCAAACAGGGAACAACAAAGTTTGTAGAATATATTAACAGGATATTTTTGTAACTACTAGTAAGATTCAAAATTTCTAAACTTATCACATACAGTGTAACATACGAAGGAACTTAGTAGATGACATCTGAATGCTGACGAAGAAACTACCATCAGGTCTTAGATAACTAAACAGTTTTTATTACGTTAAAGCAGAATGTGATAATTATTTGTATTAACATCTCATTTTCCTGGTGAGTTTTAGTGAAGAAAGAAACTGAAGCAACTTGAAAGTTTCTTCTAAAGTTGCTACAAGTCGATACAAGGATCATGCTTCATTATTCAGTTATCGCTGGAGCGCTGTTTTCATAATTAGCTCCTGTTAATCACTGAAATAATAAAAAAATAACAAAAGAATTAGTATTTCGTTATCAAAATACTAACACATATTGAAATGAAGTATCTCTAATGTAATCCATCGGTTTTACAGTTTCCAGATCTAATTTCTACGTGGTGACAGCAAAGATTATAGTTTACAGATTGTTTTAGGCAGTAGTATCCTGTGCACTGTAACATACGCGTGGAAGGGGTGGCCAAATTTTGATACTTTAACGTGTATTTGTGAGACAAATGAGACTGACAAAGTGCCACTAGTCCGTACATATTGATCACATTAACATGCGATCTGTTTGCGATAACGTAATCATCCTGTTCTATTGCAACGCATCATTGCAGTAAAATGATACCTGCAACTCGCACTTCGCGTCTGCTATGCCTGCATACACTGTAATGTGAACATAATTTAGTGGAGATTGTTTTGAATATACAAGGTACAGAGCGCGAGGCGGTCATATGCATGCTTCAGAACCATACAATGCACGCGCAAGGGATTCGTTAAAGGAACGTAGGGATTCCCGGACAATCTACCAATGAAAGGTTGGTCTAAATGGATATGTATGAATAGGGTTCCCACCTGGTAACAATAAATCGTTTGTATTAAGTCGATATCTTAAACAAATACAAAATGGCGGACACTTTCATGTCCGTTGTATGTGGTTGCATAATCGCCAGGTACGGATGATGGCCAACAGTGACGTTCTGAGTATTAAGTGGAGTAAATTTGTAGACGTGTGGTCTAAGAAGACATCTGCGGTGTTGGTAGAGCACAACACATGAAACAGGGTGATTCACAAGTGTGGAAACACGTAATGAAAAATGCCCAGAAATGTACTCTAGTAAACATGAGTTAAAAGCGAAGGAAATGTGAAGAGCAGCATCAGTAACATGAAAGTCATTCCTAATTGACTCCAGAACAATATTGGGATGTCACCTTCTAAGGGAAGTTAAATTTTAGTGGATACAAATCCTTCATTTTTTAAATAGGTCACAATCCTATCCAGGTTACAATCCTTGATGTCTTACAATTGCTTTGTTTAATTTGTTGTTCTGTCTGTCGTCCTGTCCTATGTCCATTTTCTCAATCCTTTTAAACGATTCCCTTAGCCTGATGTTTGCAATGATGACAACCCGGTCATGTTAGTATCACGAAAACAGCCAACAAGTGATGTGAACAAACTAAACAAAAACTAGACTTGTTTTTTTCTATTCGTTCCGTTCCATATTTCTTGCTTGTAATCAAATGGTCCCGGGTTCGATTCTCGGTGGGGATACAAGTGGTTCGGAACCCACGTTAAACTGTATGACGTCATTATCATCCCACGGAAGGCAATGGCAAACCACCATAGCTTCACCATGCAAAGGGACCTTCGAATCAAAGAACTGCTTTCGTGCAGAACGCCATATCAGTATCATCAGCATCGGTTGTGATTGGCGAGGGAAGTCATCCCACAGACAAGTGAATGGATAAAAGCCATCTGTTTCTGGGCCCATACGACTCAATGGCAGCGTGGTGTGAAATTGCTACCATGAAAGGAACGACTACAAAGGCGAAGAAAATAATCAGAGGTTTGAAGAACTACATCCGAAAATGACGCTATGCAATCATAGTAGGCTGAGAACGGTTTCAGCTATGTGATACAGAAAGTTCCAGCAGAGGCGCGGGAAGTGTATGTCATCTATAACGTATTAGCGTTGGTGGATACACTTAGAGACTGTTTTTAGTCAGCTGATCGTCCTGTAAGTTCTTCGGTTTGCTTCTCTGAGTTTAGTCTGGCTTGTGTGTGTCGTTGAATTGCGCCAAGGAATATTCTACCTTGAGTACGCACTCCAGTGTTCCTTTTGGGTTTGTAACAACTGCGTGGACACCTGTGTGACATTACGTGGGTGCTAATCAAAGTAGTCGTAATCCGTCACTGGGAAGTAAAATTTCCCCCGTTTTTATCAGTTCTCGAACAGGATAATGGCTAAATACTCTAACCACGAGCTTGCCGATATGCATCTAGTTTATGGGGAGGCACACGAAAACAGCCTTGAAACAAGGCGTTTGTATCAGGAACGTTTTACAAATAGGCGGCTACTAGCACATACACTCTTTGCACGACTTGATGCTCGACTGCGTGAAACTGGTTCGCTACTACCCCATAAGTGGGATTGTGGAAGACCCCGCACTGTGCAATTTGAAGAGGAGGTGTTGGACGCGGTACGGGACGACCCTGGCATTAACACACGTGCTATTGCTCATCCGAGACAAACCCACCATACTAATGTGTTCCGCGTTCTTCAGGACGAGGGTTTGTACCCATACAAATTGCAGAAGGTACAGCACATACTACCTATTCACTTTCCCCAGCGCATGTATTTCTACCAATGGTATGTGCAACAAACACGTGCCATTCCAGATTTTCCAACAGTAGTGTTGTGGACCGATGAGTCCATGTTTACTACAGATGGTTTCTTCAACAGCCACAACAGTCACGTCTCGGATATAGACAATCCGCACGTTTCCTTGTGCGCCATCATCAACATAGGTTTGCAGTGAATGTGTGGTGTGGCATAGTAGGAGACCATTTGATAGGCCCGTACATTTTGCCAACTACTTTGAATGGTGGGAGTTATCGGGTCTTTGTACAGGACGTATTACCTGAACTTTTGGAAAACGTGCCACTCGCAGATAGACAACGTATCTGGTATCAACACGACGCCGACGCCTCGCATTTCGACCGGGAAACCAGGGTCATACTGAACGATATTTTCGGCGGTCACTGGATTGGCAGGGGTGGACCTCGTCTGTGGATTTCTTCCTGTGGGGAGAAATGAAAAGGTTCGTGTATGAAACCCCCGTGGAAAGTGCTGAGGATCTCGTTGCTCGTGTCACTGACGCTGCTGGAACCATTAGTGACATGACAGATGGATTTGCGCCTACTAGACAATCTGTGCTTCGTCGATGTCAGCTTTGTATTGAGGTCAATGGTGGACATTTTCAACAACGTTTCTAAGTATCCCAGTGTTTGTGAACCTTTCTATGCACTGCATAGTGTCCTTTAGTGCAAGGTACTCGTAGTGCAGATCCTGGAGCTTGCTGCTAATTGATTTCTATGTGGGGAGGTTGTGCGCTTCTCAGAGGCATTCCTTCCAGATCTTCTATGCCTGGGAAAGTTACCTGCCATCGCGAGTGTTTCCTTTACTTTCTTCGTCTTCATTGCTTTGTGGATTACCCACTTTCTTTGGAAATCCATCTTGTACAGCCTGACGACTTGTGTGTTTGACTTTTGATATTCCTACTACAAAGTAGTCTGTAACCAATCGGAGATTTACGACGTTTTTTCCCCTGTTCTTCGTGTCGTTTTTTCTCCTTTGGGATGGTGTTCCAGCATTAGTGCGACATGTGACAAATTATTTTATTTTCTTCTTCGTTCTGGAATGTGCACCATATGCAACATACGAATTTGCGGAGTTATTTTCCTATATTTCGAGTGCGTGATATCGTCTCAGAAGAAGTGGGACATGACAAAATGTTGTTACTTTCAAGTTGTATCAGAATTTGGAGCATATATGATATAAGAATTCAGAGAGTTATTTTCCTATGTTTCTAATATGGGAAAATGTCCCAGAAGAAATGGGACATGGATACAATTGTGTTACTTTACGTTGTACCAGAATGTGAACCATTTGTAATAGAAGATTTTACAGTTATTCTCCTGTGTTTCGAGTATGAGACGGTGTCCCAGCATTAGTGGGACATGTTGACATTCATCGTCATTTTTATTGGCTACATCTCGCCACTATGTGATTACAATAGTGAACTTCCTTTATTATCATAAAGAGATTCCCCACTTTCTTTGTGAGTCCCCTTGCGCAATTTCAACTGAGCCTCAGTTGTTGCATTATTATTGGTTTGCAACCTTGCACAGCATGTTGATTCGGTTTGAGGTAACATTATTGGCGAATTAGCAATAACAGTATAATTTGCAGAGTGACGTCACTTTCCTCCATGTTTTAATGCGAGAATCCTACACAAATGCCATTACGCATAGTGGAATGATGGCTGGATGTTACCAAGTTCACATTTCTTTTAGAACTACTGTAAGGAAAAACAAACGTAACTATGTTTATTCAAACAGTAAATATCTCTGTGTATAATGGTGTAATAGCACAGTATTGATAAAATATTATTACATACCAATTTTCGTTCTAAAATATATTTTTTTTCCTACTTTATTTTCAGGGAACCAAGAGACCTTTGGATGTCGAGTCAGGCCTTTGGATTCC
>JAGDQP010022102.1:16560-30873 GCA_022664845.1 Lepisma saccharinum
ATCGGACAACGCATGTTTCTATTCAATCCAGAAACTCCTAACCTCGCGATTAATGTCAAGGAAGTTGAAATTGAAAATATACAGAACGGTTATTCTGCCAGTAATAATTTACGGTTGCGAAAGATGGAATAAGACCCTAGCAGATGAATATACATTACAAATGTTTGAAAATAAGGTTTTGAGAAAGATAGGCCGAAACGGGACGAGATGACTGGAGAATGGAGGTTGCATAATGAAGAACTGCACGACTCACCCGATGTTGTAAAAATAATGAAATCATGACGACTAAGGTGGGCAGGCCATATAGCTCGGATGGGAGAAAAACGAAGATTATATTCTATCTTGATTGGAATGCCGGAGGGAAAGAGACCGCTGGGAAGGCCGAGACGACGTTTGGAGGACAATATTAGAAGAGAGCTTCGAGAAGTAGGTGTTTGTGATGGAAACTTGCTTGATCTTACCCAGGGTAGATCCCGATGGCGAACATTTGTTACTACGGCGAGTTCCGTAAGCTAGAGTACCGAAGGGCAGTCAGTCAGTCGCTAGGTCAGCGTTTGTATTTGTATTCATTTTCCATTAAAAGAATGTATCAAGAGCACATGTATATTCACCAAATTTAATTCCAGAATAACATAGCACAGAGAACATGTTGGCTGTGACTGCTTATGTTCTGATTGCGACCGAATCGCTGGGAACGTACTGCAGAGAAGCCGTAGAAGTTACTTTTCTCCATCGTCTTCTTTTCAAAGCTCCTGTGAGGAGTTGTGTTATTCTTCTAAATCCATTGAGGTGTTGTAAACTGCACATTTATTGACCGTGTATTCTTGTTCAGTTCATGTTTCTCTGTAAAATTCTTCCTGTCTAAGATAAATGGAAAGACAAGCTAATATATCGTTTCGTACTTCAAGTTACAGTCCTGACATTGGAATGATGGAATTGTCGAAACTAGAGTTAATTTCAATGTGATTGGTGGCTTTAGCGTGATTTTTGCGTTGCCTGCATACCCCCTTGTAGCAATCTGTAGCCAGTGATCTTTATTTTCCCCATGTATTGTGAAGGGAACCCTGAGGAAAGGTGTCACAACCAGGGTTAAAAAAAAAAATCACGATTTTCTTTTAAAGATTTGCGGCACTGAAAAAGCTACTAAGTTTTTTTTTTCTTTTCAAATACGTTAACCAGTAAAAACTAAAGTAAAATGCCCACATATGTGGTGTTCGCTACGGAAGATAGTAAGGGAAAATAGGCAATTATAACAGGATGAAGAAATAAAATAATTTGCTACAAATACACAAAGTACGTAAACAAAAACTGGATTTTCTGTTTTCTGTGTGTTCGTTTTCATAGGTATAACTAATAAACATGTTTGTAATACAAATTGTAAACTTAAAATGTGAATTTGGGTCCAACGTCGTCTTCTAAAAATTTTCACGTGTAATGTGAAATGAACCAATCAAATGGCGTATTATTAAACTTCTAGGTCCACCACTTTGGTTTTGGTTTACATCACAAGAGCATGTCATCACATTAGGACTAAAAGTTGAATGTAAAGATTACATATGATTCAAAACACAAAATTATTAAAAATACCGCACTTTAGTTTTATTTTTATTTTTTAAAATATATTTTTGATTTGATTCATTTTTTTAAAAAAAATCACCTGATTCAAATCAATCAAACTTCGTCACAACATTATGGAATATGCAGTATTTTTCTCTGGACTGGTGTCACTGTTAGGTAAATAGTTACATTCTCCACCTTTAACTTAAGGGGTCCCGGGCTAGATTTTCGGTGGAGATGCAAATGTTTCGATTAACTCGCACTTTATCTGGTGAGTATCTATTAGCAGTCGTTTCACTTTTAAAAAACATTTTTTTTGAGTTTTAATATTATCAAAAGTAGAATTTCAATTTGATTTTACTTTGTTACAGCTCAGCTCAAGATACGAAGAGTGGGATGAAGGTAGCCATTAAGAAACTTGCACGCCCTTTCCAATCTGCTATTCATGCCAAGAGAACGTACAGAGAGCTTAGGATGTTGAAACACATGAATCACGAGAATGTAAGTACTCGGATGTTTTCATGGCATTTCTTGCTGCTTTTTTTTTTCGTTGGGGGGAGGTACACTTTTATTCTCACTTTGAACGTTATCTGTTTGGAACGCAGACTAGAACCTTAAACAAGGAACGTTGAAATGTGATTTCAAATTTGGGTTCAGCGATCTTGATGTATCCTACCGTTTTTAATCTGGTGACTAAGGCTTTCTTGCAGACGAGTGCTTAGTGGTTTGTTGGTACTTGGGCGCAAACAACAAACGCGCGTTTAAAGCTGTAATTGGATATATATATTAATGTTTCACTGAACGTGGACGTAGAAGTTAATATACTTTTGGCGACGCTGCTTATACGGAGGAAGGCTACACGAAGAAGTAGAGATTTTTCTGCTGTAGACAACTCAGTGAAAAGAAGCCTTGTGGCACGGGGATGGGAAAATTGGTAGCCTAATGTTCGCTGTTAGCAGCTCTACGGTTGTGCCACAAACGTACGAAAAGATAGTGGTGTGACTGCACTTCGTGTAAAATCTACGTGGTATTACGTTGCGCAACGTCACCTCGCGTCGAAGCGAACGACTGTAAGCAGTCGCAGCGCGATCGCTGGTAGTTGCATCATCTAAATGTACTCTAAAACTGGTAGATACTTTTCATTTCGTTAGATTTCTCCATTTAATGAATTCGTACAAGCTTTACTATGCTAACTTCAGTACTTTGTTATTGGGTCTTCCAGATGGTTATATTATAAACTTGTGCCTATTTTTAGTTATTAACAGATATTTGAAAACGTTTTCTTTAGCAGGGTTCGTTACAGGGTTTGAGAAAATAAAAAAAAAAAATCGGGATTTTTCTGGTTTAATTGAGATTTTCAGTTTTCTTGTGAAGTTAAAGATAAAATGTGGATGCATGAAAATGTAAAGATGTGTACACACGTCAGTAGTTCAGTCGATAATTGTACGTATATCACTATTGTGAAATTTTAATTTATCTATAGTCTAGGCATCTCTGGCTTAAGAGTTGACCAGGGTCTAAGTTGAAGATACCATCCCTACATTTGCCTTGTGACAGGAAACGCGCTGGCTTAAGAGTTGACCAGGGTCTAAGTTGAAGATACCATTCCTACATTTGCCTTGTGACTGAGGAAACGCCCTAAACACATCAATAAGGATAATCGGCTGCTTGCGTTAAACCCAGGAACGCCGAATGCGAAGCAAACGCTCTACCAAGTACCAACTGACAGTAATGTGGAATCGAGAGGGTTGGAGCGAGGTTGTTCCGTGTGTGTCTGGGGGGGGGGGGGGGGGGGGGGCAGCATAACAATCTATAATTCTAGTTATAAGAGCTAATAATTGTAGTCGATCGAAATCAGGTGTTGGAAATTTGTTATTTAATGTTTTGTATTGAAGCACTGAAAAAGCTTGACTATTTCAGTATCACACAGATAAAGGGTGGTCGATTTTAGATAACAATATTTTGTAGCTAGAGTTATAACAACGGTCGTGAACAGTATTCTACCAATCCAAAATGCAATTGTTTAAAATCTTATGCATTTCTATGACGTTCTCTCATCTCAGAAATGCTTTAAAAACAAAAGGTTTCCAAGTTTCTTCTTTTCGGGTTAGGCCCACCTTGGCAAACGCTGGTTTCTTCTGACCAAGAACATTTGGATAACCGGGAAAAATCAGGGAAATAAACTTAAAAGCTGCAAGCCATTTAAAAAGTCAGATACAGTAAATGTAAGTTATGTGTTTCTTTGAACATGCTGGTTTTGGTAGAGCTGACGGACGTGAAAGAGGTGGGCGTTGTTGCAGCTGAGCCCATTGCTCTAAAACTATATGTATTTGCTATAGCTTTATATTGTTTTGCAAATGTGGAGAAGTGAGGGAATTCGTTCTACCCAAATGTGTGAGAACGCTGTCAATGTTGTTGTTATCACAAGAGCTTTAAGCTTGTTATCTATTCAAAAATGAGTGAAAGATTTTAATAAATTGGATTGTATTTATGACCTTTAGTCTTCATTGACCCTGGTCGGAAGAGAGTCGGTGAGTGTCTAGATGGAAGGTACCGTGCGAGCCAGCATTAGCAATGTGTAAATTTTGGAAGATCCTTTAAGAACCTCTTATCAGGATGACCAGTCGCTTTTTCGAATGTATGACCTTCTGTTGACAAAGTATTTGTGTCCATATGAATGCTGAAATAGCACAGATAAAACATATGTCATTATAAATAACTAACAAGACTTGTTCACAGGGTGAAAAATGATGAGGTAAGAATCGTTCAAGCCGTCAGGATGAAATGTTTATCGTTGAATCAGTCTCTTCGAAAGTGACACTTGCGGTTCACCTGCAGGATTTTGGGTTTCACTGCACGAATAGACTCTGGAAAGCGTTCGGACCCTATTGTTCCCCCTGCCTTGCTAAGCGAAAAGACCTTAACTCCATTCCACTCGATTTTGAGAAAAAACAAGATACGTTTCATTTTTGTATGTTGGGCTAAATGATCACGAAGTAAAGTTCGTCATAGGACACACATTATCGGCGCGACAACTTAAGTTTCGAATTCATATGGCAAAGGAAAGTCAGAAAATACATACTTTGTCGATATCTGAAATTTCACAAAGGTTGGAGTTATAAGACCTCGCTTAGCACGGTAGTTAATAGACAGACACAATGAGGAAACCGAGACAAAGAAAACAAAGAGCTTTTAATTGTACGATAAACGTGAAGAAAACTTAACCGTATTTCAAAGCTACTTCCTGTGTCGTTTTGACCTGCCAGTTTGCATAAAATGTCACAACTAATTTCTTTTATGATAAGTTCGTTCTTCCCCCAATGTTCATTAAGATTCTTCTGAACCTTCAAGTTATGCTGTCTCTTCATTAGGCGGTGTCGTAAATATTAAAATTAACACGGAAAAATTGACAGCTGCTGTGACCGGGACTTGAATCCGGATCTCCCAGTTGCCGGTTGGGAATGATGTCCATTACACCACCACGGCAAGGCCAATTTTCGGTGTATATAAAATGTTCTTTTCGCTTCGACACACTCCGAGCTCTTCATTGCTGGTTGCGAGGCCCAGGCATAGGTGGAGGTTTTAGTTGAGGAATCTGCAATCGTCCAATGCGAAAGAGTAGATGTTTCGTGTTAGTTTAATGAGCATATCTAAGCAGAAACTGGGAGGTCGGGTTCGAGCTCCCTTCGCGGCTGCTGTAAGTTTTACCAGGGTTATTTGTGAAAAGGTAATTAACATCTATTCTTTTGCACTGCACGAAAGCAGAAGCGTCGACTACAAATGCTGAGTGCTTTGGCTTCGTATCCAGGAATGAGGAACTGGGAGGGTTGTAGAGGCGAAAGGAACATTCTATATACACCGAAAATTGGTCGTACATTGGTGGTGTAAATGGCCAATATACTCAGCCGGTAACTGCGAGATCTGGATTCCAGGCCCCTCACGGCGGCTCTCAATTGTTCTGTTTAGTTTCAGTGTTACATATTTCTTTCCAAATAAATATATTTGTCGAAAGTAGATTTATCTCTTGATTATGGGCCGCGGTGGCTCAATTAATAGAGAGCTCACCTCTGGTGCTAGGGGTCGTAGGATCGATCCCTGCTCATGCCATGTGGGCTTTGTGGTGGACAAACACCGTGTGCGTGGGTTTTCTCGGGGTTCTCCCACTTCCTTCATTCCACCAATTCATCCTATCATCATCCATTTGGCCTGAGCCCAAGTTGCCTAAAAGCTTTAAAACTAAATTAAAAAAAATATGTCTTGATCAAGCTGAGGGTTTAACACCTTGTAATTGTGAAATAAGGCTATAACTTTCTGTAGGATTAGTATTAGAGCAGTTTTCCATCCATTTCATACCCGATTCAATCACAAACTAGTTATTCATCTGAAGAATTTCCATTGACATATTCCTCTTCATGTCCTGTCAATCGTATTCCAGAAGAAAAATTAAAAAATTGACTGGGGTCATATAGACCACAGCAGCCATTAACGGTGTAAATAATAGTTTTTTCATCATCAGGGGTAGGCTTCGTATTTACAGCCCTCCTCACACATGTTATCCTTGTTGAGTTTTTCTCAGTCGCGGCAGCGAATACATTTATAGTACAGTGAGTTGAGACCATGGTCAATACTTTCCTTATCGCTGGATAATGTATTCGTCAAGGTGCTTTATCCATTAGGCATATGATGAAATAGACCATGGATGCGTTCACAGTTCATCATAGTGAGTAGAAGAATATAAGTATATTTTATGACATCAATTAAGGCAATGAAATGTATTGTTCTTTGTGCATGAGCTTTTAAAAGTCGACCAAGACGGGACCACGGATTTATATTTCTTTTCACTTTCGCCATTCAGGCAAAATGTTTGTGGAGACGACAAAATGAATGGGTGGGGAGTCTGCACCCTTTGCACCTTCACTATGCCTCAGACGCTTTTTATCTTCAATTTAATTGCTACCCACCATATTAACTCTTATTTGAAAGTCCTATGATAAATCAAGTGTACAGAAGTATTTAACATGATGTTTTATTGCAATTGGGATGCTGCGTCCCCATCTCCATCAGTTTTGGGGGTTTGTGCCCCCAAAGGGGAGGTTTGCCCCATTTATTGTAACCTACTCTTGGTCATACAACTTCATACAAAATTTCGTTTCTCTAGCTTCAGTGGTTTGGAAATTGGGTTTTGGGCGGCCATTTTGGAACCACGTTGACGACTTTTTGAACGTTTTCTTATATTGTTATGATCTACTTGTGATGGCACACCTTCATGAAAAAAATCATTTATATAGCTCAAACGGTGTGGAAAATGGATTTTTGGGGCGGCCATTTTGAATCGAAGATTACGATTTTTCCAAAATGTTGCAATATTTTTGTAGACCACTAGTAATAATACACCTTTATGTGAAAATTCGTATCTCTAGCTCAAACGGTGAGGAAAATTGATTTTTATGTCCGCCATGTTGGATCCAAGATGGCGTCTTTGCAGATATTTTTTAATATTTTCGTAAACTACTAGTGATATTGTACCTTCACACCAAATTTCAATTCAATGGCCCTAGCAGTTTAAGCTGTGTATTCTATATAACAATTGGTTCAGCCGCCATTTTGGATCCAAGATGGCGTCTTTTTCAACATTTTAAAATGTTTTCCTAAACTGCTAGTGATAATACACTTTTATCCCAAATTTCGTATCTCTAGCCCAAACGGTGTGGAAAATTGATTTTTAGCTTCTGCCATTTTGTATCCAAGATGGCGTCTTTGAATACATCTCGTAATGTTTTCGTAACCTACTAGTGATGTACAATCATACCAAATTTCAGTTCATTAACCCCAACCGTTTAGGTTGTGTATTCTATACAATAATGGGTTTGGCTGCCATTTTGAATCCAAGATGGCGATTTTTACAAAATTTTCAATTATTTTCTTAACCTGCTGGCGGTAATGTACCCCCATACCAAATTTCATTTCAATAGCCCCAGCCGTTTAGGCTCCCTATTCGTACACCTTCATACCAAATTTGGCGTTTCTAGCTCTAGTAGTTTGGCCTGTGAATTTATATGGATGAGTCAGTGAGTGAATCAGTGACCATGGGGCTATAGTATGTGGACTCGCTTTGCTTCACTGGGTGCGATGGACCCCCAACTTCAGTAGTGTTGTGGGCTGCGCGCCCTTTATCTTAACCAGAATCTCTTTGCGGTACTTCACCGCCTTGATGTCCATCTGCACCCTCCCACGGGGGCTGCGCCCCCAAAGGGGAGGTTTGCCTCATTTATTGTAACCTACTCTTGGTCATATACCTTCATACAAAATTTCGTTCCTCCAGCGTCCATGGTTTGGAAATTAGGTTCTTTGGCGGCCATTTTGGATCCAAGTTGACGACTTTTTGAACGTTTTCTTATATTGTCGTGACGTACTTTTAATGATACACGTTCATGTAAAATCTCATTTATCTAGGTCAGACGGTGTGGAAAATGGGGTTTTGGGCGGCCATTTTGAATCCAAGATGGCGACTTTTCCAAAATGTTGTAATATTTTCCTGAACTACTCGTCACAAAGCACCTTTATGCAAAATTTCGTATCTCTAGCTCAAACGGTGAGGAAAATGGATTTTATGTCCACCATTTTGGATCCAATATGGCGTTTTTGGATACATTGTGTAATATTTTAGTAATCTACTAGTGATAATGTACCGTGATACCAAATTTGGTGTTTCTAGCTCCAGTAGTTTGGCCTGTGAATTTATATGGATGAGTCAGTGAATCAGTGACGATGGGGCTATATATTACATGGACTCGCAATGCTTCGCTGGGGGCGCTGCCCCCGTAGAAGCTGCGCTCCCAACATAGGGGGTTGGAGGCTGCGCCACCATTTATCGTAATCGGAAGCTCTCTGGCGGAGTACGCCTCCATGGTAAATATTACCACCCAACGGGAGGGCTGCGCAACCATATCCCTAGGGGTTTATATATTTTTTGTGACCTACCCGTCATGATCCACAATCATACCAAATTTAGTTTGTCTATCCTTAGTGGTTTAAAAAATAGGTTTTCGGGCGGCCATTTTGGATTTAAAATGGCGATGTTTTTAACGTTTTATTATATTATCGTGACCTGCTTGTGAAGGTACACCTTCATGTAAAATTTCTATTACCTAGCTCAAACGGTGTGGAAACTGAATATTTTGGCGGCCATTTTCGATCCAAGATGGCGACTTTCCCACAAATTTGTAATTATTTTCCTACTACTAGTTATGATACACCTTTATGCCAAATTTCGTATCTCGTTGTGGAAATTGAATTTTTAAATTCGCCAATTTGTATCCAAGATGGCGTCTTTGGGTACATTATGTAATATTTTAGTAACCTACTATTGATAATGTACCTCTATACCAAATCTCATTTCAGTAGCTCCAGCGGTTTTGGCTGTGTATTCTATTCAGCAATTAGTTTGGCGGCCATTTTGGATCAAAGGTGGCGACTTTTACAAAATTTGAAAATATTTTCGTAACCTACTAGCGATAATGTACCTTCATACGTAATTTCAATTCAATAGCCCCAGCCATTTAGGCTCTATTCTATACAACAATGGGTTTAGCGGACATTTTGGATCCAAGATGGCGACGTTTTCAAAATGTCGGATTTTTCCCTTTACCTACTCATGGTCCTACACATTCATACCAACTTTGGTGTTTCTGGCTCCAGTAGTTTGGCCTGGGAATGTGTATGGATGAATGAATCAGTCAGTCAGTGAGTGTCCATGGGGCTATATAGTATATGGACTCGCTTTGCTTCGCAGGGGGCGCTGCCCCCAGACCCCCGTCGGAGCTGCTCTCCGAACATAGGGGTTTGGGGGTGCTGCGCCCCCTTTATCGTAAACAGAGACTTTCTGGCAGACTCCATGATACAAATATACCACCCACCGGGGGGAAGGGGGGCTGCGCCTCCATTGTTTTTTTTTCTCACTAGTTTTGTGACATACCCATCATGGTACACTTTCATACAAAGTTTCGTTTGTCTAGACTTAGTGATTTATAAAATGTGTTTTCGAACGGCCATTTTGAATCAAAGATGGCGACTTTCCCAAAAATTATTATTATTTTTCTAAACTATTAATTATGATACACCTTTATGCTAAAATTTTGTGCTTCTACTTCAAAAATTGTGGAAAATGAAATTTTAAGTCCTCCATTTTGGATCCAAGATGGCGTTTTTAGGTAAACTGTGTAATATCATATTAACCTACAAGTGATAATGTACCTTTATAAAAAATACCATTTCAATAGCCCCAGCAGTTAAAGCTATCTATTCA
Organism: Lepisma saccharinum; assembly: GCA_022664845.1. Classification (NCBI taxonomy): domain Eukaryota; kingdom Metazoa; phylum Arthropoda; class Insecta; order Zygentoma; family Lepismatidae; genus Lepisma; species Lepisma saccharinum. Next base: position 26,423 of record JAGDQP010022102.1, read on the forward strand.
ATACAACAATGGGTTTGGCAGCTATTTTGAATCCAAGATGGCGACTTTTACAAAATTTTCAATTATTTTCTTAACCTGCTGGCGATAATGTACCAGCATACCAAATTTCATTTCAATAGCCCCAGCCGTTTAGGCTCCCTATTCTATACAACAATGGGTTTAGCGGCCATTTTGGATCCAAGATGGCGACTTTTTCAAAATGTTGGATTTTTTTCCTTTACCTACTCATGGTCCTACACCTTCGTACCAAATTTGGTGTTTCTAGCTCCAGTAGTTTGGCCTGTGAATTATGATGATGAGTGAGTGAGTGAGTCAGTGACCATGCGGCTATATAGTATATGGACCCGCCTTGCTTCGCTGGGGGCGCTGCCCCCAGACCCCCGTGGGAGCACCTCCCAACATGGGGATTTCAGGGGGCTGCGCAACCCGTTATCGTAAACAGAGACTTTCTGGCCGACTCCATAGTACAAATATATATCCCACCGGGGGCTGCGCCTCATATGGAGGGCTTTTCACTATTTTTGTGACATACTGGTCATGGTACACTTTCATGGCAAACTTCGTTTGTCTAGCTTTAGTCGGTTAAAAATGTGTTTTCGGTCGACCATTTTGGATTAATGATGCTGAATTTCCCAAACCTTTGTTCTATTTTCCTAAACTACTAGTTATGGTACACCTTTATGCTAAATTTCGTATCTCTAGCTAAAACGCTGTGGAAAATTGATATTTAAGTCCTCCAATTGATATCCAAGATGTCGTCTTTGAACACATCTCGTAATATTTACGTAACGTACTGTTGATATTCTACCTTCGCTCCAAATCTCATTTCAGTAGCCTCAGTCGTTTAGGCTGTGTATTCTATAAAACAATGAGTTTGGCGGCCATTTTGGACCCAAGATGGCCACTTTCGCAAAATTTTGTATTAATTTCCTAGACTACTAGTTATGATACACATTCATCCAAAATTTCGTATCTCTATCTCAAACGTTGTGGAAAATTAAGTTTTAAGTCCGCCATTTTGGATCCAATATGGCGTCTTTAGGTACATTGTGTTATATTTTAATATCCTACAATTGATAATGTACCTCTATACCAAATTTCAATTCAATAGCCCCAGTAGTTAAAGCTATCTATTCTATACAACAGTGGGTTTAGCGGCCATTTTGAATCCAAGATGGCGACTTAGAAAATTTGAAAATATTTTCCTTACCTACTAGCGATAATGTACACCCATACCAAATTTTATTTCAATAGCCCCAGACGCTTAGCCTCCCTATTCTATACAACAATGGGTTTAGCGGCTATTATGGATCCAAGATGGCAAGTTTTCCAAAATGTCGGATTTTTCCCTTTACCTACTCATGGTCCTACACTTTTATACCAAATTTGGTGTTTCTAGCTCCAGTAGTTTGGCCTGTGAATTTATATGGATGAGTGAGTTAGTCAGTCAGTGACCATAGGGCTATATAGTATATGGATAGTAGGATGGGATAAGTATGTTTTTCATAAAATCACTTTGTATTATTCGATGTAGTTCTTTATTCAGGTCTTAAAACAAACATCAACATCGTCGTCGTCATTATTATTATCAGAAAAAAATTGGGCTTGAGGTTTTGCTTGCTACGTCTCAAACTTTGGATCGACAGTAGGGAAACACTTGAGTTCTAGACCCACCGCCGGCAAAGATCGTGACTGAGGTTTTGTTTTAGTCACAATAGACAAATGCAAGGATAATACCTTCAAACTAGAACCTGGCCGACTCCTCTTACATCCTTTCACAGCCTAAGCCAGAGGTGCCTAAGAGCCGTAAATAATTTAAAAGAAGAATCTGCCATTGAAATGAAGAGTGAGATGAAACTTAAGAGTACTTTCCGAGTCCCAGAAAGTATATGAGCCAGGAGTAGTTTTCCGGAAACAATTAATATTATTTGAAAATTACTTCCACTTAATTAGGCATGCTTGAATTATTTCTGCTGTGAAGATTTGACAGAACCTTTCAGATCCTGCGGAAAGCTACTTAAAAGAAAAGAAATTACCGAGCAATCGTAGGTCAATTTATAAAGCGATGGCTTCGCATTCATAAGGTCTTTTGGTTCGATCCCCGCAGTCGACCATCCTGGCAGGTGTTTCCTCAGTCACACAAGGCAAATTCTGCTCTGGCCGGCTCTCTTCCCACAACCTCTTCCCGTCCCGACGCCTGACTTGAGCCCCAGTTGCCTAAATACTATAAATTGTATTCAAATTCGTTAGTTTCGAGTACAGTTGGTTACAGAAAACGTTGCTGTTGAAGTTTGTGAAGTTCTGTTGCTGTGATCGTATAAATTGATTTATAATATCAGATCAATGTGCCTTTGTTAAAGAAATAAAATAAATGGATTGAGATTTGAAAACTGGCATTTGGATAGATTTTCCTCTGAAAGAATGCATCAATTTTCTGCTAACGTGAGTGTACACTGTTACTGACCTTCGCGACCTTGAAAAGTTAACCCCCAAAAAATTCGTAATAGAAACTGGTGGCTAACTTTGTGTTTAATAAGTAGACCGGTTGGTTTTGTCCGAGCGACCAAATATGAAATTTGGATGCTGTAAAATGTAGATGAAGCGGGACGTAAGACGTGCAACAGACTGCAAATAATAGCATGTGGATCTTCAGGTAAGTCGCGTATTCGGATGCCAAGTTCTAAAATTGGTTCTGGCGCAATGACAAAAAGTGAATCTTTTTTTAATTCTCGTATCCTTGTCACTTGTGTTGACTATGGAATGCACATTGTTTCACTACAACCTTGAACTAATAAATAAGAAGCTTTTAGTTCTGATCTGTTGGAAACATATCAACACTTCCCTTTCCTTCATAAAAAATTGTGACGGTAGTTTTTATGTTTAATGGAAGCCTTGTTTTTTGTTATGAACTAGAGAGACAGATATGGTCTAAGACAGTCTCAAGTATAAGCATAGCGTTCCTCAGCGAGAAAAGGGATGAGGAAGGTAGCAATTATAGGTACGATTTTGTCATTGGCTTCGTGAAACTGGGGTAAACTCTAGGAAACACAGTCGGGGAGGCCAACAGCAGAACTCGAACCTGTGTGTCAGTCCAACGTCTGCACACTTTAACCACTGGATCACGGAGCCTTTGTAGCCAACATTAAGAGATACTTGTGAAGACTCTCCTTACACAGATTTTAGCGATATTTCCGTAGTAAGTTACTTTTGTTGAGAAATATTCCAAGCATAAACAGATTACCATTTAAGATTAATTCATTCACAGTTACGTACCTTGAATTAATTGTAATTATCCTCAGCTGTAGAAAACCGTTGTGGAGACGTTTTTCTCCGTCTGTCTGATGATATCTTCAGCACCAACCATTTTTATAAAAAGAACGTTTTTTTCTTTATTCCTGTATGAATGAGTGCAATTAAAGGAAATACAGCGTAAAATGATTAGAAATTGAGTTGACAGATGTAAAAGTACTATTCTTTCACTTATTTTGAAGGTTCAGCTATTAAAAATCACCAACAGAAAAGCATTTTTCATTTAAGGCTCAAACAGTGGTGTTTCCCGCCTTTTTCGTTATACGTCAATTATTCAGAATTCCGTGCAGGTAAACAAAATCTAACTTTCGCAAACCAAAGTTCGTGTCATGCTTCAATAACGAGCTCAATTAGCTTTATAGAAATGCTAGTAATAACTTCAGGATTGTCTGCAGACACTTTTGGGACATTATTTTGTCCAAAAAGTGTCTGCATACAATCCTGAGGTTACTAGTAGCATTTCTTTAACACTAATTGTACTCATTATTGCAGTATGAAGTGAACTTTGGTCCGTGAAAGTTAAATTTTGTTTACTTGCACTGAATTTTGAATAATTGACGTCAAACGAAAAAGGCGGGAAACCCCACTTGGATTGAGAGAAACTGCTCAGAGAAGAGACTTATAAAAAAAAATCGTTATATTAAGATTGTTGTTGGTGCCGAAGAGGCCATCAGGCAGATGGCGAACGGCGTATAAATAACAGTTTTCTACTGTTGATGACGTTTCCAGTTGAAGGTACGTAATTTTGATGATAAGTTTGTTCTCCATTCATTTGTAGACTCGTTGATATTTAAGGCTCAATTTTCTGCCGTTACGGGGACTGATATTTTACTTTCATCTACGGAGTAAATTAGGACAATAATTTCTTAATTTGTCATATAATACTGGGATTAAAAGTGAATCTATGATCACAGCCATTTGACATCCAGTCTTCTTTAAATTGTACTTGTCGAGCTTGCCTTTTCAGACACACGATAGCCGAGAAGTCACCGTAGCTCTCGCTGATTTGTAGAAAGTGGTCAGTGGATAAGTTGGATAAATTGCACTATGGCGATACCAAATCAGTCTTCGATATAGATTTAAAATACGTTAGTCTTGCCATTGTACTTGTAGACTTCCAAAAAATATTTGTCGGTCATTTT
>JAGDQP010022103.1:0-30873 GCA_022664845.1 Lepisma saccharinum
TATATAATAAATCACAGCCATATTCAATCCACTACTGGATGAGGCCTCTCCCCGAAGGGAGGAGTTGGTCTACTGCTCCCACGCTGACCAGACGGGTTGGGAGAGGAGAGCCGAAGCTCTCACTGTGATCGCCACTGTCTTTTATTCACAGCAGCTCCCCAATTGTCCTCACGATGCTGGACATATATATATATACGTCCTCACGATATATATATAAATAAACAAAACAAGAAGACTGTTGGAAAATTTATCAGTATGGGTGACTACATTTATTAATCTTACAGTCCTCGTAGTATCTTTTCAGGTAACAAGTTAGATAATGGATCTTGCGACTACACATGAGTGCAAGAGTGAATGTGTGTGTGTATGCATGATACAAACATTGCTTATCGGATGCGAAACAAGATTAGAATCAATACAGACATATTACTTGGGTTTTCCCACCCTTCGCAGCATGCGTGGTTTACCAGGTAATCTATCATAGCTCGATTTAGGGATTTTTACAGAATATACAGCAATGCATATTCTGGTTTTTGCCCTCTTCCACAAAACTCTTCTCGCGTTTCTCTATCTTCTTGTTTCACCTTCTTTCCTATCTCTACATACTCCGATTCGCGGTAAATGTCTCCGAAAGACAGAAATCGTAAGCATCCACATCCGCGACAATTGCTTTAGTTGCATGAAGCATGTGCATGCGGAGATCGCTGGTAGAAGTTGGAGAGCGGTCACTTCTCAGGGCGGGACTGTCCGGGGGCCCTGACATTTCATGATTTCTTTTCTTTTCTTATACGGATTTGAACAGGTTGAAAAACAATGTGAATGTCTTTTCACTGTGCCGTCCAAAGGATGCACTGAGAGAAATTTCTACTCTTTTGCAACACTATTACAATAGACGTTGTGACATTACGTAGTGCTCTCCCACATAAAGAAAATCCTTATTACGGAACTGTTAAAGATTTAGGTAAATTAATAAGATAGGCCTAATTGCTTTTTTGTACTAAAATAATTACTATTTTTCCACAAGAGAAACGAAACATTGTAACATGAAACATTGTTATGGCTAATGCATAACAAACCATAAATTGTGTAATCCGGACAACCTTCAATAAAAACATGTAAAGTGACTTTGAACTTTTTCATCTTTTTCACGAACGTATTAAAACTACTACATTCTCATTTCTATTCACGATTTAATTTGTATTTACAAATTTCTGTTTGCCTTAAACTCTTTTTTTTTTTCCTAGCAAATTGTTTCCGGTAGCATCATAGTCATTACCACACTTGAAGCTGATTTATTTCATCTTTCCTGTTGAGTTCTGTTTCTCGTTTACTGGTGCCAGCATGTCATTGTCATTAGGCAGAAGGTTGTTCCAGGAATTCTTAAATACAATAGACTGTTTTCTTTTTTAAATGTTCCAGATGACATTGTCAGGGTTGAAAAGAAAAAAAAGGGCAATGTTTACGACACTAACTTATTTTGCTTAATTTTCTTCAGACGTTGCCCGTCAACACAGACACATTTATTAACATGATCCAGGAGAAACTAAATTTGATTTAATCATTAATCTAAAGTAGTTTCTTCTTTAACATTCTCGGCACTTTCTTTCTTCAGCGCACGTAACGACGGTAGCTTGTCCTAGCCAACGAGTTATCTGCCGGAACAGCACAACGATTCTTTCAAAATTTTTAATCAAAAATATCGTAATTCCTTCTTAAACAGTAATTCCTTCTTATGAACAAGCTTGGATCCCAATGTCTCCACAGGAAACACTAAGGTCCAGTTGCATAAAACAATTTAATCCCGGCGGATTCACGAAGCTTTCTTACGATCAAAACTTGCGTTTCACAAAGATAAACGTACGATTACTCACCGAAAACCATCGTAAGGTCACTCCCAACTTCGTCTTTAAAAATTGATGTGTATTCACGAAGCGCTCTACAACTTGTTTTGATAGCGCAAGTTCTCTTAACGGTCACGGAAATATGTAATTACTGCGGGAGCTGAATAAAAACTAACATTTAGCTTGTATTTAAATTATATTTATCGGCCAGGCTGGCAGTTACAATCAAGCCGTGACATGTCTGAGCGACAAAGGTGGCAGGCTTAGTCTAAAGGATGACTATTTAGATTCAGTTCTACAATCGACCGCTAAACTTCTAGTCAGCGCCAGGTCTAATTATGGCGAATGAGACTACGCAAAATGAGAGTTGGTCTCAACTTAGCGCTGGCTAGGAGTTTAGCGGTCGATTGTAGAACTGACCCTTAGTCCATAAATATAAGATAAATAGAAACTAAACGCTACACCATAGACTATTGCTAGACTCCTGCAGTACATATTTCCGAGACCCCCGTAAGTGATTATGACGCTCTGTGATTCGCAAGTTTGAAGGAATAAAACATGTAAAATAAAATACATACACGTCGTTACTTGACGACCTTGTTTATATAAGTTTTGGTACAACAAACCCCAGTAAGTTTAAACATCAAAACATATGTATTTTAAAAAACAGAAGGGTCTGAATGAGTCACGTGTACCGTCTCAGCACGTAACATAGGGTAAACGTACCAGTTATTGTCCATTTTAGACCACTGTCGTTTTGTAACTTGAAGCGTAGATCTACGTATTGTTGCTATATTTTTCTGTTCATGGCTAATTGTAAACTTAGACCTTTCCGGAAATCAATTTTACAGTGAAACAATAAAAATGCAGGACATGCCTGAAGACGTGTACCAGCTATTGGCACTGCTGAGCCCAGTAGTTGGCACTTTTACCAAATATTTGTTCCTATGAAGGAACGTCTTAGGAAAAAATACTAGCGATATTATTATTATTATCTTAAAGGTTAGAATAGCTATCTTAGAAATCTCAAAAAATCATTTTTAATAACAATTGCTAATTATTTGCCCCATGCCAAATAAATTAGTACTGTGGAAAAAATACATACCAGTTATTGGCATCTCCCTAGTAGCGATAACTAGTTTGCATAATTTACCTAATGATACATGCTAAAGAGTCTCGGAACATCCTTCTAGTTGTTCAAAATGGAAAACACCACAATAATTACATTATAGCAATAAATAACTAGACAAAAATGAAAGTACAGTCCTTAGCTTATCAGCTTAGAAGCCTTCTTTAAATTATCACCTTAACCAAGACAAATAACAAAGATGAGGTGTTTCGTGTGCAGATGTCATCAAAGAAACAATAAGCAACGTATCCGGTAGAATATCAGTTTCACCAAATCATTTTAAAAATTAATTTTAAATAATAATATTTTGGAAGTGCCAATTTCAGGAACGTTTAACTTAGATAAAGAATAAATAACATAGATGTGTAATGTCAGTTTGGTTTTACGATTAACGATCAGTAAAAACCGTGAAGAAATTTTACACGCCCCAATTTTGACTTTACCGTCCCCATGGATGTAAATACGGGAAAAGGATCGACGGGCGCAATACAATTAAACTGTGTCAACTTAATGCCGGTTTTCGATTAATCTTGCCTGCATGATTGGGATTAACTTGCGTCTTATTGGTTGGCATATGTCTGGGTGTGTGGAAGTAAAGAATGGAGAAAGATTGAAATATTTTAAATAAGGTATTGTACGGAACGTGATGTTCAGTTGTTGTTTTTTTTTTATCAATTTCACCTTCCAGGTGATCATGGCTTGTGCTGGCTTTAATTTCGGGTTACTAGAGGTAGATCCGTCTCCCGTATCGAGATCCATGGGTTCCTCTCAAATAAAGCAGAAGTTTTAGTTAGGCCCCTTTGGGACGACAGCATTTATGCTACGACAAAACTTAGCGATTTAAGTAGTAGCAGCGTGTAATAGCAAGAATGCTACAATAGGGCACGATGCTATGATATAAATCCATAACATTTTTACCTTTACATGCTGGCACAATTACTAGCGATAAGATTTATCGTAGCACAATTGATTCCGTGTGAAACGGGCCTTAATGATAAGTTTCGATTGAGCAACGGTAAATTGGTTCTATTTCGAGCTGAAATCCTTAAGACCCCATTTAGCAATCAGCCCAAAGTGTAACTCAAAATAAGGTGAAAATACCATCCGGCGCCTACGTAAACACATCATGCTTCAACAGCTTCAATTGTTTATCCTATTCATGACGTAATTAGTTCACATGCATCCAACTATGACGTCATGACAATTTCTGTCGATACTGAAATGATATATCCGTGAAATGATTCGTGTGTTCCTTTACATGAAAAACGAACACATCATCTCTTTTCAATGTTTGATTGGCTGAAGAATAACGTGACCACTTGCCACCAGTACTCTAGGGTCGGACTGGAAATTTCCCCCAAAATTTTTGGCGAACCTTTTAAGGTTGCGCTTTGATTTATCTGACTTCTGTGAATTCGAAAATACAGCACAAACTTAGGGAGTCGTAGAATTTTCCTTAAATTCTCATTTCCGACAGCTTTTGTGAATCAATTCCCTGGCATCCGTCGACAGCATGGAATAATTGAAGTCCGTTGAAGACTCATCTATCAGCGTTGTGGCGAAGTAAAAGAGAAAACTGTGTTGAATCGTGTATGAAAAAAAGAAAAGAAGCGAACTTGACTTTCTAACCTAACCTAACCCTTGATTACAAATAGCTAATAACAGAATTTAGCATAAAAAGTGTTTTTTGAAATTATAACAACATAGAAAAAGCCTTCACCCCGCGAAGTTCCGAATCCTACAGCTCCATAAGCCGTCTTAGGGCTGATTTTCATGAAAGCTTGCGTTGCTTGCGATTTAGGTAAGTAGCCAATTGAAACACTTGTTTTAAGGCAATCTATTACGTGTTCTACGTGTAACACGTATTTCAATTGGCCACTCACCCAAATCGCAAGAAAAGCAACCAACGCAAACTTACATGAAAATTAGCTCTTAGGGCTGATTTACATGCACGCTTACTTTGCGTATTTACGTGGTTTGCTTGCGATTAGAGTGAGTAGCCAATTGAAGCATGTGTTTTATTACGTAATACGTAGAACACGTAATAAAACACGGGTTTCAATTGGCTACTCACCCAAATCGCAAGCAAAGCAAACAACACTAGTTTTCATGAAATCAAGCCCTAAATCATGTAGCTACGATAGCTGGTTGCAAACATCCGTTTTGAGGTTTTATTTACACGTTGCGCTGGCGCACTCGCCTGATATTATTACAGTCTCTAGATATCCCTCTACCCCCATGGATCTTGATAGGGAGACGGATCTACTTCTAGTGACCCGAAATTGAAGCCAGCACAAGCAATGCAACTTGGAAGGTGACATTGATTTTTAAAAAACAACTCAGTCATCACGTTCCGTACAATACCTAATTTAAAGTTTTTCAATCTTCCTCCTCTATTCCTTAGCTAGATCTCCATCCATTCTATGCTGCCACACACCCAGGCATAGGCCAACCAATAAGACGCAAGTAAATCCCAATTCACCAGGCAAGATTAATCGAAAACCGGCGTCATGTTTACCCAGCTTAATTATATTGGGCCAGTCGATCCGTCTCCCGTATTTAAATCCATGCTCTTCCCCGAGATTACTTAATCTTGATTCTTGATGAGCCCCGCAGGACCGATTTATGTCGTATGACTAGTCGTCACCTTTACCACGTATTACTTAATCCACGAATTAACCTATAACTCATAGGTAGGTGAAATATTTACAGTGTAGATGGCGAGTCCCATTCTCTTAATATCTTTCCTGTCACCTGGTGTTAGTTCAGCGGAATTGAGAATGAAATAATGCTTGTATCCAATGGTTGTTATTGAGAAATAGTATGGAATGCAAACCGAGTGTCTGATACTTTACATTACGATGTGCCTGAAGTTGCCCCCCCCCCCCACTTTTGCGAAATTTAACCGAATTTACCACCTGCTTAGTGCATCGTTTGTGTACGTTAGTGCACTAAAACTAACATTAGTGCTATCATACTTTAGGAGTTATTAAAGATTTTTGGTGGGGGGGGGACAAATTCATATGAAGCTAGTTTCCCATCTACTTTCAATTACGCAGATTATCACTAAAGCTAGCACATCGTTAGTGCACTAAAACATACTAAGCACTAACGTTAGTGCTGGTGTACTTTAAGACCTTTTTTAGATTTTTGGTGGCCTTTTTTAGACTTCATAAATTTTAAATTCCATACTAATTGGCGTACAAACATCGGGCAAGCGGCAATCATTATTGCATCGTTAGTACACTAAAACGCACTAAGCACTAACGCTAGTTCTAACATAAGTTATGATTTATTCAAGAATTTTAGTGCCAAACATTCCCGACACTCTGGCTTAGCCCCTAACGGCCCTTATGACCGCAAGCACGGAAACTAGAGATTGAATGTACCATACGCTGTCTGCGGCCTGATCACGCTAAAATATCCAAACCGTTGTTATGATTTTTTGCATATATCTTTTCACCAGTTTTTAAATTTTCCATAAATTTAAAACGTTAGTGCTTAGTGTGTTTTAGTGCACTACCAATGCACTAACGATTGCCACTTGCCTGATTTTTCTACGTCCATTAGTATGGATTTTGATATTTCTGCTGTTGGCCCCCCACCAAAAATCCTGAATAAATTTTAACGTATGTTAGCACTAACGTTAGTGTTTAGTGTATCTTAGTACACTAACGTAGCACTAACGATTGCCGCTTTCCCCATGTTTGTACGTCCATTAGTATGTAATTCGATATCTTTCAACTTAGCCCCCCACCAAAAATCTAAAAAAGGTCTTAAAGTACACCAGCACTAACGTTAGTGCTTAGTACGTTTTAGTGCACTAACGATGTGCTTAGTTTAGTGATAATCTGCGTAATTGAAAGTAGATTTGGGGCTAGCTTCATATGAATTTGCCCCCCCACCAAAAATCTTTAGTAACTCCTAAAGTATGTTAGCACTAATGTTAGTTTTTAGTGCACTAACGATGCACTAACTATTCACTAACCAGGTGGTAAATTGGGTTAAATTTCGAAAAGTAGGGGGGGCAACTTCAGGCACGTTACTGAAATTAGTAATCTATGTTTCTGAATAGGAAAGGTTAGTATGGTGCTAGCACAGTACTAAGTAATCACGAGACTATCTTGCGATTAGTGAGTACTCTCTGAATAAGGCCCCACGTGTTTAAATTGGCTATTCACCCAAATCGCAAGCAAAACACGCAACGCAAGATTTCCTGAAAACCAGGCCTAACACTTGTTTCAGTTGGCTACTCACCCAAATCGCAAGCAACGCAAGACTAAATGAAAATCAGCCCTAAGATAAAATGATTTTTTTGGTGTTGTAACGGCACTATTCCTTGCGCCCGTCCCGTAGTTTGACTGGACTGACACCAGGTGGCATGATATATTATCGACAACGGGATTCGCCATCTACAAATATTTCATCTATGACTCGTAGGTTAATTCGTGAATTAAGTAATCTCGGGATTAAATTATTTTATGCAACTAGTCCTAAAATTTTACTACCGCGTAAGCAAGCCTAAAATTTTAAGTTAATTTATTTCCAGTAGAATTAATATCAATAAAATACTTTAATATAATGAATAATTTAATGAAGGGTGCTTTATTATCCTTCGTAATTAAGAACTACTGTATTACATAACTAATAAGGAAAGTATTTCTTACCTGCTCGCATGGATTTAGATACGGGAGATGGATCGACTGGCCCAATATAATTAAGCTGGGTTAACTTGACGCCGGTTTTCGATTAATGTTGCCTGGTGAATTGGGATTTACTTGCGTCTTATGGTTGGCCTATGCCTGGGTGTGTGGAAGCAAAGAATGGATGAAGATCTAGTTAAGGAAGAGAGGAGGAAGGCTGAAATATTTTAAGTAAGGTATTGTTCGGAACGTGATGTTCAGTTTTTTTTTTTTTTTTTTTAAATCAATTTAACCTTCCAGGTGATCATGGCTTGTGCTGGCTTCAATTTCGGGTCACTAGATATAAGTAAGGGCTTTATACAGCGTCATCAATTTACAAAATTTAGATAATTATTTCCATTGATAAAATATGAAACCTATAAGTTTTCTGGCTTTGCAGACACGTTTTGTTATGTGTTTGTTAAAATTCAATTTTTCATCAAATATTATACCAAATATTCCATTTCATTAACTTTGACTATGATTACATCATCTATGTTATATTTGCTTGCATTTTATTAGTATAGCGTTTTCTGCGTATTAATTTTCATGTTATTTTCTATTAACCAGGAATTAACAATGTCGCAATAAGTTTTATTTTTTATTGTTTACTTATCTGAACATTTTCATATCATCTGCATATAAGAGTAACATTGAATTTTGCAGAAGCAAGAATAAACCATTTACGAAGATGTTAAATAATATTGGTTCCAAGGATGACGCTTATGGTATTCAATTATTCATACTTGAGTTTATGTTAGGTAGCTGTTAAATCACTTATTGAACGTATAGAATATAAATCTGGTTTGTATAATTTATTAATATTTGGTGATCCACACTGTCGAAGGGTCAATATAAATTAAATCCCATTGTGATATATTAATATAAGCCCTTATACAAACTTATCTAATAATAATAATTTCTTGAAACTGGAACCATAGAATTTAAATCACCTAAGACTAAAGGTGGAGAGAGAAAAAGGCTACAATATAAAAAATATGGTTTTACAAGGTGAATATTTTGACTCCAAATAGCTTGTGAGAATAAACATTGGAAAACTCTCAATTAAATGTGACAAGAACCAAGACTATTTCAATATTTAACTTTTCAGATAGAAAAGTAAAGGGAAATAATAAATGTATAATGTAGTTAGATAAAGGGGAAAATACTATGGCCTATCGATCAATTTTGAGTATTGATAAGTCCTAAACCTAGACATATTGAAGGAAGATGTAGGCTCTCTGTTCTCTGGCTAAATTTATGTCCGAATATTTTTTGTTTCTAAAAAATTGTGAATAATTAAATATTTGACTTCTTAACCCAAAAATAAATGTTTAGTGCCAAAGATTAAAGCCAGATAATTTTTAATCATTTTTATAAAATTTTGGTATCACGTTCCAGTGATTCCAAAATAAACAGAAACATTGAAAGGTGTAAACTATAAAACCACAAAAAAAGATGTTATTTAATTACGAATCCGAGTCTTACGCCACTAAGGGCCATATTTATGAATAATCCCCAAGAGTGTGTGGCTCCCAGGGGCATTGAAATTATATACTCCTGGGATCCACCAACCTCTTGGGGGTGATTCATAAATATGGCCCTAAATGTCTTTGCTTAAAAAAAATAAACTCTACGAATTTGAACAGGCTGCACATCTTTTTATTATCATTGACTTTTCACTGTGTCTTTCAAAGTGCTACCCCAAGAACAACACCTCAGCTACGAGTCTGTAAAAGACTGATTCAAATGAAAATACTTTTTTCTAAACTAAAATAATTACTTTTTTCCTCCAAGAGAAATGAAACACTGTAGCGAGGTTAGTGCATAACACACCATTAATTGTGTATCTTAAAAACCTTCAGTGCAAACTTATAGTGACTTGAACTTTTATGACCTTTCTGTACGAATGTCTCACAACCTTCATACCTGCATTCATGATTTTAATAGGTATTTGCGATTTTCTCTTTACCTGTCCTAATCTTTTTTTTCATACCAGGATCTTATTTGCAGTTGCATAATGAAAATGATGCACTTAAGTAGATTGTTCCTTCCTTCCAGTTGGGATCTGTTTGTCGTCACGGAAGGCATTACCATTAGGCAGAAGGTTGCACCATACGTTTTTAATAGAATGGAGACTGGTTTGTGTTTATTGTCAAGGTTGCAAACAATAGATCATTGCACCAAACTGATTTATTATTATTATTATTATTTTGTTTTAGTATTGTATAGTCGTTGCGGATGGAGAATTCACATTAAAAGAACGAGTGTATGAAGATAGGGAAAATCGAGAGGTCACAGTAAGTTTTAGGCCGGCTTTTTATGTACGTGCACGGCGAGTTCCTTCCTTGCAATTTCTATTCTGAGTAGCCGAAAGAAATACGTATTTCAATTGGATTCTTGCGCAAATCACAAGCGAAGCGCATGCATGAAAAGCCGGCGTCTGAGGAGTCGTTAAAATCATAACTTTCATGGTATTGTTGGCATTACCCTAGTAGCATATGCACGTTGGCCGCTCATGGGACCCATATCGCCCCACATCGTTAATGCGGGCTGGAGAGCGACTCCGCTTGAGCCCACGTCGATCGATGTGGGACCGACATCGATTATCGTTATCACTAATTTACCTATTTTCTAAAATTATAGAATAAATCGAAGAATATTGGGCAAAAAATAAATCGATTTTCTACAAAACTTTTTGTTCATAATGAATACATTAAAATTTAAAAAATAGAGCATTCGCCATGGAAGAATATCGATCCATGTTGGTTGTCGATATCCATATTGATCAATGTCGGTCCATATGGGCAAACCGATGTTTATTCAGGTGATACTATATCCATCTGGTGGTAAAATATGAAAGTTCATGCTGTAGTCAACACGCGGTCAGCTTTGTTTGCTGACAAAGAAGTTGTTCATCGTTGAAGCATGTTGAAGCGCAGAAATAACATGTCCTTCCACATGAAGTATATAGACAAGTGAAGTGTTGAAGTTGATTGTCTTTTTTCCTAAGGATACTTTGATCATTGTAAGTACATAGACAAACCAACAAGATTTACAGTAATATTTATTATGCTGGAAATCGTACACCGCCAGAACCGAGGGACATTTTGCACTTTGGTTTCGTTTGTACGGTAGAAAGTAGCGTATTTTCTCGAGGTTGTTAAGAGAGGTTCCCTTTAGTAGGATGATAAGTTAATGTTATATTTATTCACATTTGTTTTACATAATTTCCTTCAAAAGAAGTTGTTCAATTGTAATCATGGCCATTGTACTCTTAACATTTTGACAAAAATGTTTTAAAAGGTTAAAAGCGGAAGAGACCTGAAATCATTACAATGGAGCGGAACTATAAATTTTAGCTATAAACGCAACTCTGCACCTAACAGTATTTTACAAACTAGCAGTGGTCGACAAATTTTAGAATCCATTAGCACAGCGAAGTGATGTAACTTTAGCTACAGAAAACTAGTATTCTTTGCATAAGCAGTAACTTTGTTTTACAATTTCTAACGCGTTTTGCTATTTCTTGTTGATTTGTCTATGTTGGAGGTCCTATATAAAAAAGGAGGATTTCTTTTAAAAAATAATAAAATATAGAATTACATTGTGTTCACAATGTCAATGACCGATATTGAGCGATGTCGATACCCAATATTGAGCAATGTCGATGATCGATGTCGAACGATGTCGATGTCCGAAGTATATCCATATCGTTGACCAATATTGGGCAAGATGTTTGCCATCCAATATGAGGCCCATGTCGTTGAACGATATCGATCGATGTCGTAAAATTCAATATGCCCACGTGGATGTGCTACTTGGGTATTCAGTCCGGGAGTAAAGAATCTCACTGTAACTAAGCTTTCTTGGACGCAGCTAACTGGAAATATTATGAGTATTTCCCTGTTAAACGTGTCTGCAGATTTTGAGTATTGCCGAACGTATTTAAGCGACCAAAACAAGAGAAAAACATTTTGCGCTTACACTTACCCGCCAAAGCAACCTTAAGTAGAGATTCCAATCCAGACTAGCGCCAAACACGCTTAATATTTTCTTGCCAATAGTGTCTCGATAGTTATAATTTCAATTTTTTCATTTCGTATAATGAAAAAAAAAACAATGTAACCTATTCTAACGTATTTTCGTGCACTGTGTGAAATGTTTCAAGTGTGTATTGTTTAGGTTGACCATACATATTCTGAAAAGATCTCAAAATATACTATTTTTGTAGCTTTTAAAAGTATTTTGTTATTGAATGTCTTACAAATTTCTAAATTCCGAAATCAAGAAATGTAGTGAAACATAATCTAACTTAACGAGAGAAAGAAGCACGTACTGGACTTTCAAGTGAATGTTTTACTGTAAACAGTGTCGTCATTTCACCAGATACCTTGAACTGCTGTAGCTGTTTATAATTTCTTTCAAGTCCTATTTTCAGCATCTGCTAACTTTTCCAAATTAGGTGCGCTCTGCTTATAACGGGAGGTGGTTAGATCATGAGTTGACGTATGCTAGAAAAGAAAACTTTTGGTAAAATTTATTTTTATAAGAGTCATTTAAGCAACTATGGACTTCAGTACGTCATAATGATATGAGTGTAATGAAGTTTAAAGTCCACAAACAGCTATTCCCCAAGCGGGATTCGAACCCGCACCCTCATGAACGGCGGCCAGTACCTTAGCCCACACAGCAGGATTTAAATGGTACCCAAAATTGGCGCGCCAGGGCCATCAAGCAAACAAAAGATTTGGCGATATGGAGTCCCACCTGGTAGTCAATTTTGGCCACCAGTTCTTTGCTCCAAATCCTCAAAGTTACCTCTATCAAGGCAATGTTGCCGCTCATCACCGTTCTATATTTTATCTTAGTGCCACGAGTGCATTATTTTCTACGCATTTTCGGCACGCCGTCGTACGTACTGCAGCTTGGTTCATACGACGAAAGCCACAGCTGTTTGAGTATCATTCGTCGCCGCCGTTCAATCTACTTTATCAGTCTTTCCTTCACTGCAACGCATCACCGTCTTCTTTTCACAATCTGCTTTTTCAAGTACTAGCATAGACCTCATAATAGATAGACTTAGCGCGCTTCCCCATTTCTAACTGCGCTAAAACTAACGGGGATTTGTACAGGAGCACGTGCTTTTGAAGCCATCCGCTAGATAGCTATGCCATAGACCTCATAATAGCATATCAGGCCTATGGCAAAGCTACCTAGCGGATGGCTTCAAAAGCACGTGCTCCTGTACAAAACCCCGTTAGTTTTAGCGCAGCTAGAAATGGGGAAGCGTGATTAGTCAATCTATTATTAGGTCTATAGTACTAGTCCTGGCAGACATGTGGCTCGCGCCAGGATAATCCTACATTATTATGTAACATGCATCTACTTTATGTTTAACGTCAATAAAAAATATTATATGAGACCACCAGTGATCATAAATGGCCACCACAACATTCTTCAGGTGGCCTCATTTTGACCACCACATTCTAGGGAACTTTTTAAATACGGCGACACTGCTACCGAGGTTGGTAGTGTAGACTGGAATAATATAAAATAAATAGAAAAAAGCAGTTTACAATTATCGAATCAATAAGGGAAGTTGTAGCAGCTCTTGAAGTTTCTATTCTACGTTTTGAACTTCTGAAGAGGCACACAGCAGAATATTTTCCCATTTTTCTGTCTACCACTAACTGGGAGGAGACCCAACCGACCGGGGTAGACGCCTAATGTTCAATCCATACGTTCACGTCGTGGGGCCTGTTAGTATCAGGGTTGCCAATGTCCATCAAACAGATTACCACCCAGTGTCACAAAAAAATACCCGATTTTCAACCAAAATACCCTCTTTATGAATAACGATCTAAAATTAGTTGTTGGTTTTCACAAGAATGTAAATTCAAGCATAAATTACTACGACCAGAAAAAAATTCTTGGTCATCACTTAATATAGAACATAAGTAATCTATATGTTTAAAATAATTATTATAACAATACACTCTTGGACGTACGCAGAGGGGGGTACGCACGACCCCTCGCAAAATTAAGATTTTTTTTGTGAAATTAGTTTCATTTTGTTGGCAAAATTATATAAATTTCACACCCAGAGAGAAATCCTTCCCCCGCGAAACCAACTTCTGGATACATCTTCAATAAAAGAAAAACAGAGCTTTCAGATAAGGCTGATTAAACTTTAATAACATAAAAAGAAATTAACCGCGTAACAGTTTTGGAAGTATAAAGACTTGTCTATGTTATACGTATAGGGGAGTATGAAGAAGGAGGTGGTATACTTCCGAAACTGTTACGCTTTAGTTGTTTGTGTGTGTGTTATTACCGTATAATCAGCATTGTCAAAAAAAAATGTTTTTCTTTATTAAAATAGTTTCATAAAAGATCTGTCCAGTCACCCAGCCATTTCTACTGGACCGATTTTTATTATTACTTCTCGCTTTTTATTAACTTACTCTGTAATCATGTTTCATCTCTAGTACAAATCTTGCAACGTTAATTTAACTCATTTCTCGACGTCATACAATGATGAAATTTTGCACAGCGACGTAAGTCGGGTGACAATACAACATCCCATTGTTATTTTCATATATTTCTATACATTTATATATTTTAAGAACATATTTTAATATATTATTATTACAGATTTCTTTATCCTAAAATAAATACAAGTAAGGAAACAGCCTCGGAGGTAATCCTTGCCTGGAGGATAGAATGCAGCTAGCAACGGCAGCGGTCAGTTCTGCAGGAAGCCAGGGGCTGAAAATGCCAAGGTTTGGACTGTAGATTGCCAGGATACCGACCCGGCAACTCGAATGGATCTATACGTGGCGACTCTCAACTGTCAGTGACTTGCAGGAGAGGACAAATTAAAAGAATTGCAGAATGAACTAACAAGGATTAAGTGGGACATCATAGGACTATCAGAAGAGTGGAGGAAGAATGAAGAACAGTTGGAACTACCGTCAGGGCACACGTTCTACCTCAAAGGAACAGAAAATGGAAAACTGACAGGCTTTATAATTAATAAAGACCTGAAGACACTGATCACAGAAATTGAAGGAATTTCAGATAGAATCGCAAAAGTAACAGTAAAGATAAACAAGAAATACAGTATTGAAGTTATACAAGTATATGCTCCAACAACGTCACATCCGCAGAAGGAAGTCGAAGACCTATACGAGGAGATACAGAAGATTTTGGATAGTAGAAAATTGCATGACAAAATCGTAATGGGGACTTCAATACGAAAGTAAGAACTAACCAGAGCAGTGACACGAACGTGGGAAACTTTGGATTTGGCAAAAGAAACAAGAGAGGAGAAGTTAGTGGAATTCTCACAAGCAAACCTGTAAGTAAACAAGTAATTCTCACTGGGTAGGTGGTCCCCAATACTCATTACTTGTGCACTGGGTCTTCATTTCTTACACTATTTCAATAAGTAGAGAGTATTCCCAGATTTGTCATTCAACTTCTCATACTCATGTAATATCTCATTATCTCTCTGGAAAATACTTTTATGTTACAATTGACTTCACCGGTGTATTCTGGTTAAATTCTAGTCCAGATTTATATGTTATATGACCCTTCCTATTAAAAAAAAAATCGAGCAAGATTCAAGATGGAACATTTTATAAATAAACGAGTGTTTTTCTACATAGATTACACTATAAATGCTCAATTTTATGAGCAAACTTTCGGCCACTGCGTCCGTCTTTATGGACGAAAGCAGTTTTAATCATGCTTTGTGATGGTTTGCTATTGTACCCTATTCCTCTACCAAGTTTTGTCAAGAAAGCGCTTCGTAGCATCGATAGGTTTACTGTTAGCAGTTTGCTCTCCTCTCTCTTTAAAAATCTTTCAAGGTTTCCACGATGAAAACGATTGATTTAATTCCCATAAATGATAAATCAAAATTTCAATAAAGGTTTTCTATCACTTGTGATCTTTGAATCTGATATTCGATCCCATGACATGTTGAATGAACGCCTAAAAAGTTCGCTAACCTAAGAGAACATTATGAACCAGCAACAGAAAATGTCTAAAGGCCATTTAACTCTTTTTAAAATCTATGAGAAAAGGATGCATGCAACACTGAACAAAGAAAGGAACAAAAGAAACCTGTTTTACTGCTTTATTCAAAACAGGAAGAAAACAAAAGAAGATTAATCGAGAGATTCTGGTTTTTATTTCTCTTTCAGACGTTTTATACAGCCAGGCGAGAAGACGACTGAATAGGAACTGAACAGGCTAACTTGTTTTGACTGGATTTACAATTTTGTGGAAGTGGAAAAGAAAAGATTTAATGAGGTTCGTGAAGCAACTACATATTTATGATTGCATAATCAAGCAAACCAGATAGATTATGCAAGAGGAAACACTGTCTTATTCTTTTTCAGATAAATTCTAGGCAAATGAATACCACAAATTGGATCTTCTAAGTGTCACGAATTACATAACTAAATACAGTACAAGAATTTTTCGTTTTTACGGTTCTTCAAGAAAGCAAAACGAAGCAAATATTTCTCCGATGAGCAAGCAAGTCTTTGGCCTGTTTCTGATCGGATGGTTCAGTGCCCGTTGGGTCAGCCATTTTCATCAAATTACTTGTAATATTAATCTGTATAAAAACCCTTTCGGGCTAAAGGGAAGAGTGACGCAAGAATCATACTCACAAAAGAAGTTAGCTATATCCATTTTGCGAGTGACTTTCATTGTGTCACTATGGCGAAAGTGTTTCCTTTGTAATAAAATTAAGAGACTTGCGTTAGTATCCTCCCTTCCTCCATGGTGACACAAAGAAAGTCACTCGCAAAGTGGATAGCACTTCTTTTGTATGATTCTTGCGTCACTTGTCTTCCCTTTACCCCGAAAGGGTTTTTGTACTGATATCACTTATTTTGTAAGGACGGCTATTAAAAAAAGAACTGAACAAAAGGTCGATTTTGGACCATGGTAGGCTCCGCACCTCGAAACCGGTTAACTCCTATATTAAAAAATAAGTATTACCCCTACGGGGCCCGCAATTGACCCCCAAAACCCCCTGGTACCAACCATTTGGACCTAAAACAAAAAGATAGACAGAATGACAGACAGACTTAAAAAGTCATAACTTTTGAACCCCTTCACCGATTTTGACGTGTGATAATACACCGTTTGAAAGGTTTAAAGCGTAGATTACGATTCCGCAAGTTTCGGCCGCCTATATGGTCTGGGGTCAGTGTTATCATCAGAAATGTGAAATTTTGATTTTTTTTTTAACCGTCCGCCCAGGTTTTTATGTGTCTTGCAGTTAGTATGACAAAGAGCTCTCAAATGCAAGTTCAAGCATCAAAATTGGGCTTATAGTTCGCTAGATTCGAAATTGGTTGTATATATGTGTGAGTGCCGCTAACAGACTCGTTTCTTAGCGTCACTGGAAGAACTGTCGTTCTTCTTGATTTCTGGCTAGAGTTTTTATTTCTGTCTTCGAGGATTTACTCTGTTGTATGGTATCCTTTAAGTACTTGACTCACTGGTTCTATTTGGTTGGTTAGTATTGTTGTTTTCGGCTGCGTCGGTTATTTGCCGAAATATTTAGAATTTCTGTTATTTTCCGTTTAGATGGTTGAAAATTGGTTTCTTCTGAACATAAATTGATTGTATTGTACTTGTTTTTGATAATTATTTTTCTGATTGGAATTTCCCTGAAATCCTAATTAGATCTTTCTTGGTTTTGGTACATTTTTTTAAAATATTCAGAACTTTCATTATGGAATGATTCTAAAACGTATTCTATGAGTTGTTTTATCAATGAAGCTCAAAATCCATTGACAGTTTGGTTTATCTTGGATGTTTGTTTGTTTTTAATTAGCCTTCTATTTCCCAAACACTATCTTTACAAATAATCTTTAGACTTAGCCTGCCCTACCATATCGTTTAACTTGTCAAGAAAGGTGACACAACTGAAAAAAGTATAATTTTGCAGGAAAAAGAAAGAAGTGACGTTATAGTTTAGAAACTATATTTAGAATCCATCCGACGAAAAGTTGACACTTTTCACTATCTACCGGCCACCGATATAGACAGACTTCTGACATTTTTGACAAATTTGAATAGTTCTGCACCTTGTTATCAGAATGTGTTTCGACATCTTGTTATCAGAAAAACTGGTCTTGGTTTTAAAGTTTTTTGAAAAAACTTCAGTAGTACTTAGGCGTGATCATTTCCTTTGAGATATATTTGACCATTTGTAACTTTCTTTTCTTCTGTCCGAAGTTCTGTGGCTTTTGTTTTATCGTTTCATTTTTTTGTTTCCTTTTGATTTTGTTATTTACTCTGGATATTAATGTACGATATACTTTTCTATTCTTTGGTCAATTCTTCTTGGTTCAAAAATCGTTTTGGACTTCGTATTTATATATTTATTTATTTTTCAAACCACAGAAATGGATTTTGTTTTTTTGTTTAATTGATAACTCACGCTTTCTATTCAGAATTGATTTTGTTTTTTGTAATTTTAGTTGGTTCTCTTGTAATTAGGCACTTGTATTGATTTTCTTCTTGCAGCTTCGAGGATTGAGCTATTTGTGTATGGTTTTGTTTATTATTATTTTGGATTGTTGGCTTTTGTGCTTGATGCACTTTATATTTTATTTTCCTTATTCATTGTTGAGAATAGCACCTGAAAGCAGGATTTCTCAACGTGGGGGTCGCGAGGGGAGGTGAAAAAATACGTTTAACCAAGGTTTTGTAGATTAAAACTAATACATTTCAAAGAAGGTATTTCATTTTACTTGTTTTTATAATTACTAAAGATGATGGAATATTTTGAATAGTTTCCCGGTAATATATTTAGGATATTTATTATCAAAAGCAGCAAATCAATGTCCATGTTTTTAAATGAAAAGCAAACGTTACACAAAATTAAAAAAAGACAAAAAGAATTAAAACGTTACGCAAAATTGCACAATTTTACTAGGTTAGCTCGAAATCTGAGCCTCTTTCGATTTAACCAGTTTAAAAATGTCCGGTTCAATTTTCGCCATACATATTATCGTCATTTTCGGTTCTACGTTAAAAGTTGGGTGCCCATCCTTGTTCTAAATTTTTACATTTTTAATATACAGACACTTTAGTAATTCATGTAACTGAGAAACAGACGTGTAAAAAAGGAAGATTCGCAATATATTTCCATGAAATTTTCTACAATTGCTCACAAAACTCTGACGTTTTAACACTGAAAATAATTTTCCGAAACTAAATTTTAACTGCCCGTTTTTGAGGGTTCAAATTCAAAAGTAAACCTCAGTTATCAGAAAATCAATATCAATTCAGAGGAGCACTTTTCCTTGTCTAAATTTATTAATTACCAAGAAATTAAGTCAGACCGTGATTTTTGTTTACAAAATATTGCAGCTTCAGATCGAGAAATGATACAATATTTATTGCCAGAAATCACAGTGAGAGAGAGAGTTGAAGCTTTCAGGGTCTATTTCATACCAAGTGAAACAAAACTGCTTATTATAAAGAAGAAAATTATTTAGGGGGGTCGCCGACCGGAAGGAATGGTAAAAAGGGGTCACGGCATGGGAAAGGTTAGAAACACTGACATAAAGCGATTGCCAGAGCTCGCCCTGAGAAATTCACTGTCGCAAAGAGTGGGCAATAAGATTCTAACAGTATAGTCGAGGTCGCGATGTCTTCTGTCGTGATGTTAATTTTGTTATTTATTCATTTATTTTTTAAATATTCGGCTGGATAGAAAGAAACATTGTCTTACAAGAATATATAGGCCTACTACAAAATAGATCTTCCACGTGTCACTCGTAGTAACTTGACACAATGATTTTTGTCTTATATGTCTTCAAGAAAACAAACAGAACCAAGTACTTGTTTGATTAGCAAGGAATTCTTAATTATTTTTGTAGAACTGAACCGTTCCATATTCCTCCATTATCATTTTAAAGTTTAAACATGATAATTATCACTTAATTAGGAGAATAAAATGAAGTAAAACAAAGCTTTAGACTATCCCAAGTTTTCTCTATTCTAGAAATTCAAGTTTTGGCACTTATAGATTTTCAGCAGGGTAAAATGAATAAACAATTTTCTTTTTTTTAACAAAGTCGGTAACATTGGATGATCTAGAGGTGATCTTCAGCCTAACTATGAAGCATTCATTATTGTTAGTTAAAGACAGTAAATTTTTAGAACTTTTGTTGTTGTTGTTGTTGTATTGCTCTCTGTTTTCTTCTCACCTTATTTTGCTCAACAGAAGTAAATATTAGGGTAAGCTTTAAGTTTAGTAACCTTGAAGCAAATCAGACAGCAAATCACGAGTGTTCTTTAAATGTGATTTTCGTCTTAATAAGGAGACTTATGTAGAAAAGCGAGCAACACCTGACCGGGAATAACCCAGAAACGAATTAATCGAAATTGACCATACTTTTCATATACAGTATACAATGAATAACCGCAACTGCATCGACCACATAAAAATCAAAGTGGAAGAACGAAACCTAAGGATACTTTACCTGAATATCGAACTTACTCAGTAGCGTAGGTAAGGAGGGATATGTGGGATATATCCCCACCTTGACTCGACCTACATGAATTTGGGAAGAAAGTATTTCCCCAAAAAATAGAATTAAGTTATGTTTGGAAGCATATAATTGTTAGTTAATTGTAAGGACGGTAACCGCACTATGACTTACATCCGTCTCAATGTAGTTAGATTTGTTTATTCTAAATAGCTAAAGGATCGTATTGTACATTCTGCGTTGTAGTTTCACAATTAGGTGAATGTGAGAAGAATTTTAATTTTTCTATGTATATAAAATATTCTGCACTAATTGAAACTTTCTAAAGCGAAATTAATAAAACTAAAAATGTTCTATTCAAGCTACAATAGAAGCATATTAGATTTCCAAACTTTTCAAAACTGCTTCAGATTTTGTATAAAACCACACCCACATCTACACCAGAGATGATATTTTATACTCTGAAGCGAATAAATATATCTTTGAACAATTGAAACTTTCATATGTGACTGCATGAACTGGCAGTTATAGAAGAGAAATTTGTCATTAAAGTGAGCGCAAAGGTAAATACTGGTCGAGAAACTCTTCGTGCTTGACAAAATCGAATTTGACATTTGAAATATGGCTAAATTTATATTAGAATATTAGAATTTATATTTATACTGAACTAAGCAAACTACAAGGATATAATATATCCACGTATATTTTCCCACATGATTGTGCTGGTCTAAGATTACAGAAAGAAACCCCGAAAGACATTTTTTTTTACTGTTGTTGTGTTGTGTAGCATACCTACCAAGTATGATTTTCTAAATTTCCTTTCTCTTGAGAAAGTCCTATCTACGTTACTTACTGCCCAGCACGTTGGCCGGGTATAACTCAAAAACGAACTAATCCAAGCAAATCAAATTTTGCACATCCATGCAATAACCATCTCCAACCCCATCGACCACATAATGTTCAAGATGGTCGAAACAAAACAAAGGAATGTCGCCTTTACTGAGCAGATTTTGACCAACCCTCGCAAAAAAATCTGTTAACTAGATCACCAAAATGGAAATAATTAGTAACATGTTCATATTTTTATGTTAGTAATATTTTTAAAATGTTTAGGAATTGGATTAAAGGAAGCATGATACTTTAAATGGAATATGGAAAGATGATCGAGCAACTGATAGCATTAGAACAGTTACGTTTGATGTTTTCTTTTCATTAAAACCGTTGGAACAGTTTTATCTTCTGTCATTCAAAATTGACCACTCCCAGAGGAATACCGAGTCACACTCATCTCTTGCGATCAGACAAACTAATGAGTATAAATAGCACTTGCTTGGAAAGCGAACTAGGGCCTGTTTGAAGGTCTGACCCGGTGTTCCGGTAGGTTTGTACCCAGCAAGCCAGCCGACGTCGGCATTTGGTCGGCGAAGGAGGGACTGACGGGCGGCGCGCGACGTCGAATTTTGAAAATTCACGACGAGTAGCTGACGTCGGTGGCCGGGATTTGGATGGGGTTACGCGTCCATACCGACTACGACGGTGTCCCGGACGACCACCAAACGACGACCAAACGCCACTTGTGGATCGCGCCGACCTTCCTCCGACTACTTCCCAACTGCTAGTTGGTCGGGGTCGGCATTTGGCTTGCTGGGTAAGTTGTCCCGGTAGATATAATAATGAGTTAATATTTATTTATATACGACTTATGACTAACTTTAAAATAAAAATTGATTTTAAACCTGAATTTAATTTTAAATTAATTTAAAATAATTTGCTATCATGGGCTGGAGTTGCAACTACAGACTAAGTCTACCACAAGTTGTAGGAACATCGGACCCTCACCAAACAATCTTCTGGGATATGGATTCTAAAAGTAGTAACGTTGGTTTTCATAAGGTACCATTTCGGCATTTGCCTGGTGAAGGTGATGGAAACCCTCAAAGACGAGAATAAATAAATTAACTATTATACATAATCGCAGCTCTTTAATGTTTCACTGGCTGTGCAGACAGTTACACGTGTTTAGCTCTAGGAGTTGCCTGGAGATTAGCTACGACGATGAGATCGTAAAAATGTTTGTGTAAGAAGAAAGTAGAAGGTGGCCTCAATCATGGTCATAACAAGTGCGAAACAACCTGGCTTCAAGCACGACACAGCCCTGAAGTAACCTGACAAGTTGAGTGCTTCAATCCATCTTGAAACCTGATTGTTATTCTTAGTCTATTAAGCAGGTTCGGATTTATGCGTCTTGGCGCCCTAGGCCCATAACTCCACGCCCCCGCCTCTAACTTTTTCCTTTCCACTTTATGACAAATTAGTAGTAATACTGAGATAATAATTATTTCACTCTGCTTATGTGGTTATTTACAAAATACAGTTCAATAATGTTAATAATTATAAAATAAGGCTACTTGTGGAGGGAGTATTAATTGCATTGAACAAGAAAGAAATTCAAACTATTTTTATTCACACAAAAGCACTTTAAAGTAAATTAAACGTAAAAAAGCATGAGTACTAATCATACACCTATAGAATTAGTAATTAGTCCTGTCCACAAAATAGAATTTTATTTACCTTCAAGATAATTTTAAAGCTCCTTTCTCCTTGCATTCCTTTGTGTGAAAGTGTTAATTATGTTATCATACTTAATGTCTTGGGTAAGGCTTTCCTCAATGGTGAGCGGCATCAACGTTGTCACTCGCTCGTGGCCAGTTGATGGTCTTAAATAATTCTTTACATGACGAAGTATCGAAAAGGATTTCTCTCCCGTTCAGTTGGTGGCAGGAGCGCTAAACACTTAAGGCTGTGTTTATGTTTGGATAAATGGACAATATGCTACAATGGAAATTGTTTGCAAATTTTTAATAGTTTTGGATAACTTAGATTGTAAAGTTAGAATAAACGTCAGCAAAATGGTCAGTAAAACATATTTTTTAAAAGTTAATATCCCTCATAACATGAATACTTGGAGTTCTACCTACTACTCAAATGGCCCAACTTTTTTAAATTAAAAAAAGAAGCTTCCTAGATTAAATGGATTATAATAATTAATGTGTAATAGTGGGATACAATGTGTCCTAACATAAAAAGCGAAACGTTTGTATTACAAGAAAAAGATTACAACAGAGTGTTGTAAGTTACTGTACGTCTATAGATACACAGTAAAAGATAGCTGTGTTAATTCAACACAATGCGATGTCCCCGCGTGACTACCACTTTTTGTGTTAAATCAACATAACACACGGTGTTGATTTCGGTACTGACAAAAAAGTTACAGCTGCAACAAAGATTTGAACATTGGTTTTTGAGTTAGAAGTCCAGTGTCTTACCGTCTGGGCTAAATCGCCAGACAGAAAAACACACTAGACTCAAACAGTATTGACGATCAAAAATTGTTGCTGAACCACCAAAATAAACAAAGCTACTCTCATAACTTATCCCATGATTTAATCACTTTTGCATTTGTCAAATGGGAATCAGAATTCTCATTAATTGAGAACATGGTCCATTTCTATGAAAGCAAGTGCAGCATTTGACATGCTATTACGATAAGAAAGCCGTAATGCTGGTCAAGTGTTTGGCTGTCGCCATCTTAATTGCCGGCTTTCATAGAAATAGAACATTCTCAAAGAATGGGAATTCTGATTCCCAATTCACAAATAGAAAGTGGCTAAACCATGGGATAAGTCGTGCAAGTAACTTAGTTTGTTCTGGGGGTTCAGCAACGTATATTTGACCCCTACACTATTTGAATCTATAATGTAGCTATATAGTTCAAATGCTGTTCAATAAATATCGGTTGCGTCCAGTTTTTTTTTCTGTCTAACAATTTAGCCGCGTCGGTAAGACACTCGACTTCTAACTGAGTGACTCATGTTCAAATCTCGCTGCAGCCGTAACATTTTTTCTCCAAGTACCGAAATCTACACCGTCTGTTGTGTTTATTTAACACACAAATAGTGGCAGTCACGCTGGGACACCGCATTGTGTTGAATTAACACAGCTATTTTTACTGTGTAATTGGTAGAGCACTAGTTAATTTTATGGCGTTGTAAATCGTAAATAAATTTGAATAAAGAAACTTATACAAGTTGTTTTTAGTGGCTCGGGGTAGAGCGTAGGCTTAGCTTTCGGGAGGTGGTGGGTTCAATCCAAGCAGCAGGTTTTTCTCAGTCACGCCGTGCAAATGCTGGGATGATACCTTTAACTTAAGCCCTGACCGAGACCTTCCCGCATCTCGGCGTGAGCTTTAGATGACTCTAAAGGCCATAAATAAAATTCAAAATCAATAATCAAATTGAAGCAAAATCTTGATAATATGAGTCAATCTTATGCTATTTTTGCCTTTTTCAATCTCTAGGAAGGGACAAAAGTGACAGGTTTGTGTCTACTGTCATAAAAGACAAGTTAGGATATTTTTGAAATGGTTCACGTTTTTTTTTTAGCCATCTTTGGATCAGATTCGTGATGGGGTATGAGAAGCTAGCGGCCTGTGTCTTAAGGCGGCTTTACATTGAGGCAACTGCCGGCAACCAGTTCGCATGCTGCAGGTTGCTCTGTTCGCAGAGAGTCGCATGCGGAGTGCGGCGTCGTTACCCAAGATCGCAAGCGACCCATCACAAGTGGGCTCAGTTGCCTGTTCGCTTGCGGCGTAAAATGATGGACCATGGGTAATGTGAAGTCTCTGACTATTGACTACAGGGAAAGGCGAGTGCTGTGGGATTTGCGTGACCCTTCTTTATATGAGGACAACCGATGTAAGGTTAAGATATGGATGGAATTGTCAGAGAAATACGGCTGTTCCGTAAAAAAAGTGTGAAAGAGAAGATAAAAAATCTACGAACGACATTCCACCGGTATCGGAAGAAGTCTGGATCTGGTAGAAGTGAACAGTGGATTCACTTTGAGTCGCTGGCATCTCTAATGGAAGTTGTGATGATACTCACATTGGATTGTATAAATAAATTATGTTTAATAATTTGGTTACTATGACGCCCCTGAAGCTTTAAATTTTAGAAAATCATTTCTGAAATAATTAAGACAACAATCAAATAAAATGCAGATGAAGTCAGATAAGAATAGCAATTTTCCTAGTTGAACACTTATATAAGCATTATATGGCGTATTTTTATTCATTGCATATATACCTATCTGAGCACAAGTTGGAGTATTATGTACCGTACATGGAGGAATTAAAATAGAAAGAGACGCCCAACCTGCCAAATTTTGAAGCTAAAAATGGCCGCCCG
Organism: Lepisma saccharinum; assembly: GCA_022664845.1. Lineage (NCBI taxonomy): Eukaryota > Metazoa > Arthropoda > Insecta > Zygentoma > Lepismatidae > Lepisma > Lepisma saccharinum. The sequence continues at coordinate 25,432 of JAGDQP010022103.1, forward strand.
TCAATCTTCCAGTACGGCCATTCGCCATGTTGCGTTTGGAAGAAAACCACAAATCCATATTGTTTTATGTACCCCATACACAATATTTAGATGAAATTCTTAATCTTATGTCATTACACTTTATATTGGTTTATTAGGGAACGTTTAAATTAACTCCAGGTGCGCTTGAATGCAGAAATCTAGCAGAATAAACACTACCCAATGAAAAATATTGACATCTGTAGCCGTTAATTTTGTAAGACTCCTGGTTATCAATATTAAAAGATTCTCGAAAAAACTGATAATACAGGATCTTTTTATATATTTTCTCTAATTGACAATGAAACCAGTAACTAATGATGAAAGGACAAGGAAGTAATATTAAACAGGTACTAAGAAATCCAAACCCATCCAACACCAAACCAACGTAGCTAAGTTAGTAAGAACGTTGGGAGGTTCTGGGAACCATGCCAGCGACAGCCCATTCTAACTTAGTTTTTTTTTCACGCTATGCAAAGGGCGTGATTGTACTTTACTCTACCCTTTCCTGGTCTTAGTGAAAATTGCATAAAGGCCCACAGGCTACTAACCTTCGGCAATTCTGTTTCGCTGTCGTCACGTTGTCACATATCGCACAGAGCGGTAAGTTTAATGATTTTCTACTTGCATGTTACGGTACATATCTGCCGAATTTGGGTATGCTATCTTTTTTACTTTAAGGTGTAGCAGTTTTAATGGCGAGCAATGTATTTTAAGTAATATTTTTTTAAAAAATCGTTTCATTAAACAAACTGTTACTTGGATGATACATCTAATATCCCTACATGATTCTAATAGCTTTTCTTCAGTAACACCATAGGTCTATTTAATCTAGTTTTATTTTTATAACCCTAGATTAAGTATAGCAAGCAGATGACTTGTCGCAGACTAGACTTGGGCTTGTATTGTTTGTGTTATTAACGGCAGCGGCGACGTAAGGCAATCTGGTGCCCGGGCCAAGTGATCTTGATTGATGCCCGTTCGCGAACATAATCGTGAACGCACACAACTACTGTTGTCCGGAATATCTTACTTCCTGTTATTTCGAGCCCGAAAGAAAAACTGGGAGACCTACGGGGAGCTTACGTGTCAAGTCAAATATCCTCTCGCTCACTCGCCGTAACATATACATGAGAATGGTTATTCAGATTGTACAGAGTCATGTTTATCAGCCATTACAGTCAAGCGCACAAGTTAGAGTCCTGACATGGCATAGCTATTACGTCATGGACCACCATCGATGCGCTCCATTAGTTAATCTTAACAAGCAATTATTCACTTGCGTCGACGAACGGCAGGGGCTCTTCGAAAGTGGGGCTCGGGGCGGGGCACCGCTGGCCCCCTTACGCTGCCGTTGATTAACGGTAAATTGTCACGAGTAGAAATTTGTCGCCATTTAATAACTGCTACGATACTTGGGTGATACTGATGTTGATACGTTCAAATATGTATCAGGATTTTGTGCTAAAGAATATCTAATTTAATTGTTATTTGTGACTGCTTTTTTGGTATTTCATGTACTTTGTATTTCGTCATATACTTTCTAGCTTTGTATTATGTCTTCTTTATTAACCCTACGGTACTCGCGTGGTTTCTTTTTTGACCCCAGCCAAAAGAGAGAGTCACAAATATCGTGGATGTTAGGAAACTTAGCATTAAAACTTCATGTGTATGTTCGGAAAGTCTTTCAGGAAAAATACACAAATGAATCTACAAAAGTAGAAGAGGAAAATTAGTTGTCAGCTAAAAATCACTGAGGTCTAAAAAGATACATCGCGAGTAGTGCAGGGTACTCTGATCCGATTCGGGTACTCTTGCAGACAACTGGTATTCTTATCGACTATCATAATTTTAAACACCATCAACCTCCTCCTCATTTTGAAGCAATAAACGTTTAATTTTTTGATCACTAAGTCCTCTGAAATCTAACGAAATGTTGATAATAATTACACCTACACCAGTACTCACGCGCGAACGGGTGTTCTTTTTGACCCAAGCCACAAAGTCACAAATCGAGGGTGTTAGCGAACTTAGCTTCAATAATAATAAGTCTTTTTGAAAAATTATCACTTAAAATCCACTGGAATCTAAAAAGACCCCACACGAATATTCCAGGGTTAATGAAGAAGCCAGATAATACAAAGCTAGAACGTATATGACGAACATAATTCTGGCAGTAAAGATGTTCGTTGTTGCAAATTCAATGTGTCCGGCGTCTCTTTAAAATGTCATGATTTTTTTCGAAGTTTTGTCCGGCATTTGACAATTTCCAGTTGATAACCCTACTTCCAAGACAGATGCTGATCAATTCTTAATCCTAAATATGTTGTACATGCCACTCTTTTCACTACTACCAGGTGTATGCATAAGTTTTTTGCTGGTTTTTGTGGTAAAGAAAACACGTAATTTTCAAGGGAAATTAATTTTGTTTTATTCAAAATATTGGCCATCGGCTTCTACATATTTCACCCATCTTTCAGGTAATTGATGCATACCATGCCAGAAAAATTGCTTGTCTTTTGCGGCAAACCATTCGTCTAGCCATTTTCCAACGTCTTCGAAATTGCTGAAGTGCTGCTCTGCGAGCGCCTGCCCCATTGATGCGAAGAGGTGATAGTCAGATGGCGCCAAGTCTGGGGAGTACGGCGGGTGCGGAAGGATGTCCCATCCAAGCGATTTCAAGGTGTCTTTCACTGGTTTTGCTGTGTGAGACGGCGCATTGTCGTGTAACACAATCACTTGGCCATGTCTGCGGGCACATTCCGGTCGTCTTTCGATCAATGCGTGCTTTAAATTAATCATTTGTTGGCGATAGCGTTGTGCATTAACGGTTTCGCCGGGCTTCAAGAGTTCATAATACACAATACCGCTCTGGTCCTACCAGACACAAATGGTCTTCTTGCCGAAGCGATTTGGCCTTGGTGTTGAAGGACCGGCTTCGCTAGGTGAAAGCCACGATTTTTTCCGCTTCGGGTTTTCAAAATAAATCCATTTTTCGTCACCCGTCACAATTCGATACAAAAAGGATTTTCTTTCGTGGCGTTGAAGCAGCATTTCACAAGTGACTTTGTGATTTTCCATTTGACATTCGTTCAAATCGTGTGGGACCCATTTACCCAGTTTATTGATCTTCCCCATTGCTCGTAAACGTCTGTTGATTGTTTCTTGTGATACATTTAATGCTTTTGCCAATTGCTGTTGAGTTTGAGTTGGGTCATCCTCCAATAACACCTGCAATTGCTCGTTTTCGCACTTTTGTGGTCTACCAGAGCGCGCACTATCTTTCACATTGAAATCACCACTTTTAAATTGTCGAAACCATGTCTCACATGTTCTAATCGATGGAGCGTGTTCACCATATGTTTCTACCAGCACACGATGACTTTTAACAGCCTCTTTCTTTTGATTATATAAGAAAAGCAATGCGTGCCACAAATGTTCTTTTTCAGGCACAAACTTCGACATGATCACTGAACGATAAAACAAAGACGCTAGTGTTTGGCGGACTCAACTTGTGTGTGTTTGTAATTTAATGTCAGACGATCAAAATGACGTCTGTGTCAAATGAATACGCTGCGTACTTTTCGCTGGCGCCATCTCTTAGGTAAACCGGAAACTACTTATGAATACACGTGGTATGTGTCTTGTTCCGATCGCATTTAGTAGTTCTATCTTTGACAAAGGTTTGTGAAAAATTACAAGGACAGACTCCTCTAAATTTAATGTCAGACAGTTTAAACACAATAACTGTATAAAGTAGAAATATCTTTCTCAATATATGCTTTAATTGATCAACTGAATCTACCTTGTAGAATATTGTACTATCATCTGCTAGTAACGTTATATTTTTTTTCAAACTCAAAATGTGTACATTTACATAAATTAAGAACAACAAAGGTTCCAAGACAGAACCTTAACGTACACCATATTAAATTTATAATTCAGCACTTCCTTTACCATTCACTGACATATTGAGACCTATTGGCTAAATAAATTTTAAACCAACTGAGAGTAAATCCTCTAAATCATATCATCTCTAATTTCAAGGGTAACATTTCATGATTGAAGGTATCAAAAGCCTTTTTCAAATCTATAAATGGTCCTGTTGCTAATTTATTATTACCCAAGGTTTCTTGAATCTCCACCGCTACATGAATTACAACATTCAAGAAAATCCCTCCTTGGTTACAATTTAACGTTAAATATTCCTTGTTAGCTTGTTTGGTTTTTCTGAAAATGTCATATTTTTCTCTTAAGTGATAGTCGCGTAAAACAGGATATCACAGAGATGATTCCAGAGAAATTAAACGGGAGACGGGCGGCCCTAACAGAAAATACATGTTTATAGCGTTAATTCAACAATTTATCGCAGAAAAGTCCCGATTTGTTTCCGGACAAATCTAATTTCTCTAGAAATATCAATATTTGGGGATTCCGGTGTCATATTCCATGATAAAATGTAGTAATATGACGGGAAATATGATACAATTATACTTTTAGAAAATCACTTAGCGTGAAAATGTCCCTGACCCATTCCAGCTACGAAAATCCTGGATGCGCTACTGTGATACCATTTGCTATGATAAAAAGGAATAGCATCAGTTAGAATCAACACGCACGGCAGTGCATGAGCCAAGTTCTTCACGACAGAAAACGTCAGCACTGCCAGAAGCAAGAAGATACAGGAACAAGAGTTTATGGCAAAATCGACGATTTGAGGACAACGTAAGAAAAAAGATGTTAAAGATAAGAATATGAGCTTTTGCCGGTAAGGAGATATGGTAAATATGTGCAGATGTACAAAATTTCATATTCGTATCTCAAACTATGTTCTAGTTGTGGACCCCTGAAATTGCACATTTTAGGCTAACTGACACTCACTGACTGACTGACTCACTCATCATATTGTTTAGGGTGTTTAGAGTAAGCTAGAAACATGAAATTTGGCATGAAGCTAGAGAATGATAAGTAAATAAAGGAAAAATTCCGACATTTTGAAAAGAACGCCATCTTGGATTCAAAATGGCCGCCAAACCTAAAATTTCAAAGAATACACAGCTTAAACGACTAAAGCTAGAACAGTGAAATTTGGTATGAAACTACATCATTGATAGCAAATTAAGAAAACTTTTTAAAAATTTGAAAAAGTCGCCATTTTGGATTCAAAATGGCCGCCAACCCTAAAATTTTAAGGAAGACACAACCTAAACGGCTGCCGCTAGAATAACGAAATTTAGTTTTACAGTACAACATTATTAGTAGATTATGAAAATATTACAAAATATCTCTAAAGCCGTCATCTTGGATCCAAAATGGCGGACGTCATAAATCCATTTTCCAACTGCTTGAGCCAGAGATACGAAATTTGGCATAATGATGTATTATCAAGAGTAGTTTAGGAAAACATAACAACGTTTTAAAAAA
>JAGDQP010022104.1:2199-30872 GCA_022664845.1 Lepisma saccharinum
TTATCAGAGCATTGAGAAAGTGGTCGCATAGACCTTAAAGCCAATAGTGCTATCCTCAATGTTGTTCCTATAACACGTAACATTAAGAAGTCAGCATATGCATCTAAACAGAAAAAAACACCGCGCTGTATTAGTGGGGTCTTTGGTTCAAGCCTAGCTCATGTAATGTGGGCTTATTGGTGGACAACACCGTGTGTATAAGTTTTCTCTGGATTTCCAGTTATCTACTACATCCTTCATTCTACCAATTCTCTCATCATTAATCATTCCGCCACAGCGAAAGTTTTCTAAAGGCTATAAACGTGATAATGCAACAATTCTTTATTAAAATCCTGTACCACTCTGACTTAATAGCATGTTAAACAAACTTGAAAGCTAGTAACTTCAGTTCACTATTTTATCGAAAAGAAAATGTCAACTCAATGAAATGGTGATGAATCAAGTCCAGAATAGAAATCTTTTAAACAAAGATCAAGAGGAATAATCAAGGCAATAAAAGAGAAAATGGAACTTCTTCTAACATCAGTTACAGTTAAACTATAAGATCAATGAACACAAAATTTGTCAACCTTTAATGAAATTTAGTACTTATTTTGGTGTTCAAAAGTTGTGGCGAATAGAAATGACTAAGCTTTTGTTAAGGAAACTGCCTCGTTTAGGTAGAATACGATTATATGATGAAGATAATGACACAGTGTGAAGTACCAACTAAACATTTAATATATATATATACTTCTTCACCTAAAATTTATGACGATCGTCAATAAAGATAGCTAATAAAGAAAATTTAATTATACAAGAACGTTCATTTTTTATATTTTGACAGAACAAAAAGCTCAGAAAAATTAGTTAGCACTTTATATAATTCTAGCATGCATGCGTTAAACACAAATATATTTACTGCGAACGATAGCAGTGTCAGCATTTAAATCTAGAGTTATTTGAAACTAGAAGGATTTAAACTTGAAATTTTGCAGCGCAAAGCAGGACAAGATATGATTATCCATGACATATATGTTTAAACACGAAACCAGGACTACTGTAAGCACTACCATGTGTCTGAGCTGCATCTCCAACTATTAATTTAAAACTAGATAAATTACGATCCAAAGCAGCACAAAATATCATTGGTAATGACAGATGAAATGCACAAATCGTGGGAGACTTCTAATCTCTCACAATCAGGAAATATTATCACACTTATCTTCACATAAAGTTTTCATTGCTATATTTTCTGTCGCAAATATCGGAACAGCAATCTTTCATAGGAATACTAAAACAACTTATCGCTTTTGATGACTCTATTCATGCATAGAGTACTTCTAGGACAAATTCCCATAACTGCGACAGTTATAGAATCAGACACATTACAAAGGAGAAAACGAAAGTAGCACATTAATTATCTTGCTGCATCCGGGAAAACAGCTCGACCCTGAACACACAACTTCACTAATGACCGCGACTGTGACGAATTTGTGCGAAGTCCTACAATTTTGCTTTTCACCCCACAAACTGGAAATCCTAAAAGTTATCTCTAATCTGTAGTGTAATTTTAGGTCGACCGGAGGAAAAGATACTGAAGCGAGTTTTGTGAAACCGTAAATTCTTCAAATAGAAAAAGCTAAAAAATGAAAAGAGCTGCCAGGGTATGGTTATTGCTTCCGTCATAAGCTGTCGCGATGCAGTACCCACTAGATCCGGCTGTGTATATGCACATAGTTTAGTAAATAAGTGTTTATTGAATATTGTTTAAAACATTTATCGACTATTTTCGCAGAGTTTTTGCAAGACACTTGAAATTATTCATTATGCAATCAATGTGGTTGCTTTCAATTATCCAACAATCACAGTTTCACTGTATAACTGTGTTTATTAATGAGTCAAATTTGCCTGTTCTGTATTTACATTGAATGACTGCTGCACCCTTTTGTGAAAAGACTAATTTACGGCTACCAACCATTGCGCTAGTGTTTCATTTGATCTTGTGAGCCGCACATGCATATGTGCATCCGTGATTGTTGTTACATGTGGAAAATAGGTTAATATTGATACCAGGACAGATTTTTTGTACTTTTGTCCGCCATCTTGAAATATGGATATTTTTCAAGATATTTCGTTGCATATTTTTGTGACCAAAAAACTACTAATTGGATTAAGAACTAAACCAACACAATTAAGTTACTATAAAAAGGAACCAAACCTCTCAAGGTCCCCCCAGATTGCGGTTTGGAGGCAGAGACCCAAGCGAAGCAAAACAAGTCGCTACTTATAATCGCAAACTGAACATAACGTTTATCGTAATATTCATCTTACCAAATATATACTGAAATAATAGTGCTGCTATTCTCAGCTTTTAAATTTATAAATATTCTGAAAACTGTCTTATATCAAATTTCAAGTACTCATTGTTCTAGCAGATGTTAGTGATGAGGTTTGGTGCATAAATACAGGCGACATGCTCTGAACGGGCCAAGGTAGGCAATTTTGGAAACAGTGATCATCCCTGCTCACATATGTACACACATCTGGATGATGAAATTTAATCTTTGTTGCACTCAGCGTCTCTTGTTGCTGATTGAAAGGAATATTTAATGTAGATAACACGTGGATTTTAAATCAAAGCCACATTTTTTTTTCTACGCACCACTCTGCTTTCTCTCAGTAAACATCTGTAGGAGCCTATAACGGAATGTTGACTAGTTTGTACTGAACAATTTTTGTTCCACTGCCATCATTATTATCATACATTATATGTCCAGAAACATGAATGAAAAACAAGAACTCTTGCAACATCGCACCGTAACTAACTGCATTCCAAGCACGAAATAGAGAATTTAATTGAACGTAGATCTTTATTAATTTACGGATCAGGCCAGGACTGTGGAGAGGTAAGGACGTTCACAGGGAGACATACACATATCTGCACTTACAGAAGTTACCATCCCGGTATTCGCCTGGTGGCACTGAGGAAAACCAGAGTCAGGATAGGCTGTTGGAGCAAGGTTCGTACCCAAGCTCTACCACCCGATTGCCGCGTTACACCAGGAACAAGAAATAAAGGAAATGACGCCTGTTAGAAAACACAGTTCTTTTTATTTCTTAATACCTTGACAAGGTCTCTTATGTAAGCTAATTATATTGATAGAGATAAGAGGGATTGTATACGGCAGTTCAACAATATCTGGTATCTAATTTCTCACTTTTACTCTGATGAATGTATTCTGATTCATATCGATCAGTATTGGCAAACATTTAAATTAAATTTAAACAGTATTAAACAGGATCAAATACTCTTAAACAAACCTGTTTAATGTAACAAACAAAACACTAGGATATGATCTAGAGACTATGTCCTCAATACTGAAATATCTTGCTTGAAAACGTCTTATTAAAGTTGATGAAAGTCCTTTTTTACATATATACTTAAACATATAATCAAGAGTTTTACCTCTAAACTTTGAGGCCATCATGAAAAAGAAATCGCTTCCTTTTGCCGTTTGAAATATATGATCAGGCAGTCGACATTTCTTCCTGTGCTACCACTTCAGTGGCCCATGAAAGTAGCCAGTTGCTCCATACCCTGTTCAGTCATAGGCAAAATCTGGCTTATTGTTGCTAAATGCTTCCTCAATTTTCTTGTTGTGATGGCATCCGGATTTTGTAATTTAGCACTTTTGGCATGTTTTGATAGTATGTTATACCCTACCAGTCGATTAATTATTTGTCTTCAGATTACAGAAATGGTAGTGATTACTCTCACTGATGAAATTTTTCTTTAACATGATTAAAAGATCCAATACGTTCTTTAACATCAAAGCTGAATAATACAGGTGTTACCTTCCTTTTGCCTGTACTAACTACTCTCTTAATTTTAACAGTACCAGCTCAGCTGGCCTATTTGCTTGAGCAAGTTCTTCATGATTTTTATTACTCTTCGCATTCTGATAGAGCTTCAATGATAACCTACTTAATTACTCTCCTCTTTTCCTACACAAAAGAACAACTCTGCGATACACTATTTCATGTTAAGTTTTGTATGCTCCTTCATTCTCACGGGTATCACTCAGTTCCTGAGCTGCATTCTTTCCTTGTTCTTGAAGAAATTCTTTTAACATTTTCAGGTCACTTGCCAAAGGTATAATTGTGATTTTGTCCATTCTGTTAACATGCAGGTCATTCACAGCTTGGTGTGATATTTCATATTTCCAGTTGGAATTCAGTAGAAGGATCATGGTTCGTAGATCACTCTCTATCTGACTAGTTGTGCGTTCATACAAATGATTGCCTTTCCTATATATGTGTGTGATATTCCTACATCACAGCACTCTTTCAGAGACGTTCTAATATTTCTTGCATATGTAGGAGCAATAAATTTGCTTTCCACATCATCAAATTTTACTGATCGTTTGACAGCTTCACCTAGAGTATAAATATGTTTAGGTTGTAAGACCTGTAACAGATTTTGTTTCTATTTTCGGATCTTTTTCCTTCATTTTAATTAACAATTACACTAGTCAGCAAGTTTAAACTTTTTGTCTGTAACATGAGAGAAATCATCTCATCCTAAAGGAAATTTCGTGCTGAATTCGAACATGCATTCAGTTTTTCTCCATCAGGTATAGTTTTCCCGCGACAGAGGGATTGTGGATGAAATCCCTAAAAAATCCCTTTTCACATATTTTATACCCCTACCTCTTGTCCCCTCACATATAATAAAACCTTGGTTGATACTTAATAAACTCTCCAAGTTTCATAACAATCACATTATTCTTTCTAGAGAAATAAATATATTTGTATGTATACTGTGTGTACAGTTTATTGCACCCCATAATATTGCTTTGAGATCTCTTGAATTTGGGAAAAAAGAAAAACAAATACATAAAATATAAAACAATACAGTTTACATGTATGACAATTTACAATAAACAATAATACAAAAATGTCATAAATAAGCCATTAAAACTACCAGAATGTATGAAGCTACCACTGTGTTAGAAAAATATACACTACTTCCTTCTTTTGTAAGAAATGCTGCATTCTCTAACAAGACCCTAACAATAATACCCCATCATTGAAAGATCTCATCCTCCCTGGTACCTTTTCTCCATTGTCATTATATCTTGGTGGAATCTTTCCCTTGTTCGTCGCTGACAGCACCTAGGTTAGCAGGAAAGAAGCTAAGGTGAGTTTAAAAAGTGGATTTTTAAAGATCCTACAACCCAACTCTATTTCTGTAGCATGTCCTGTACGATTTCACTGTAATTCTCCGCTTTGTTGGTGCCCAAAGAGTTGCGCACAACACAAATCCTGTCCAGGTAGCTAGCTCGGTACTGTTTAACTTGCTGTCAAAGTTATCATCAAGCATTAGTTTCCTAATCTAGGGACCAACAAACACCCCCGCTGAAATCTTAGCATCACTCAGGTTAGGAAACTTATCTCGTAAATACTTGAAACCTTCTCCAGTTGTGTCCATGGCTTTGATAAAGTTCTTCATAACTTTACATGAAGTGGTGGCAGTATTATCTTATTAGGATCTACCAAAGGAGCATATTTGACGTTGCATTCTCCAGGTACGTAATTCACTCTAGGTTCCCAGTCCTTCACTTCATAATACTTGTCATCAGCCCGGCTATACCACAAACATAGAAAGCATTGGTACTTCGTGTAACCGCACTGCAGTCCTAATAAAATACCAACCACCTTGAGATCACTACATATTTGGCAACAATGACCTTATAATTTATTAGATTTAGCATAGTTGACATGGTGTCATAGGATTCCTTAATCTTCACTGAGTGCGCAAGAGGTATAGAATATTTTTGTTTCTATTATGTAAAAGGACAGCTTTAGGGCTGACATTTGAAGCATCGATAAATAACCTCCACTCTTCTGGAACGTAATCAATTCCAAGCTCTTCCATCAAGCCATTAATATCCGTACATACGAACACATTATCTTGCATTGAGAAATAACTCGAAAATTGCACATGCCTTTTTCTGTACACTGATATTTTAGTTTCAACAACCAATTAGTTCCGCTGCTGAAGCCTTGAACGTCCGCCTCTTGTCTTGTCAGGTGTAAATCACGCACTAGGTCATTAAGTTCACATTGCAGTATGAGGTGTGGCTCGCGAACACTGTCAGGTGTGAACGTGGATCCGTGGATGTTGATGTTGATCTCGATGGTTCATCATCAGACTCTTCTGGACATTTCTCTTCCCAGTTGGTAGGTGGCTCGGGAAATGGAAGCTCATCCCCGTTCGGAACAGGTTTAATTACGGATTTAACGCAGGGGTAACTTAATCAGCATTTGCTTCTTTTAGAATGTCCCATAACTACTCTGAGACAAAACTAACAATCCTCCACATGTTTGGTGGGTTTTCTGCACACCATTGGTATAGCAATTTTCACGAATCTCCGTTTTCCTTTGGCCCATTCAAGTAGTGACGTAGCATGACACACAAATGATGTGGGGTGCCCAAGTTGCCCGGAATAGTTATTGTATGCCATTTTCACCAATGGCGTAATGGATATACACTGTCCCTTAACTACAAACTGGTCACACACATAACAAAAACTATTAACACACGAACGCCGTCCTCTTGTCGGCATTGAACTCATCGCAAACCACACTTCTGGTCTTGTCTGGGTATAATGCCGTTACGATTAAACACGAAATCACTTTTGGCAGCAAAGACAACTTAGAAAGTGGATAAACAACACTTTAGTATATAAATGCACAAAATTTCCTCACTACGTTTGAAGAATGCATGAAAGAAAGGGACAGTGGCAAAGGAGAGGGGAAAATTGAGACTGTATTTGTTCATTGTTGTTAAGAATGAGTCTGTATTTCATTATTTCTTTCTCGTGCACTCTATTACATTTGATAGGAATATTTGATAACGATTTAATAAAAAAATCCTAAATAAGTTGGATGATTGTTTGTATTTGTATTGGAATATACATAGTCCGTACGTATTAACAAAGATACGTTGGAAGTACTTTTCATTTGAATACATTATTTCTTAAGGTTTACGTTTCTAATTCTACAGAGAGTGATACAAGTGTATTGTTGGATATTTTAAACATTCATGTTCATGTCTGTGTTTGCGATAATAAAGCAAATAGTTGTTGTTTTTTCAAATTCAAGGGAACTGAAAGCAATATTATGTGGTGCAATAAGCAGTACACACAGTATCCATACAAATATATTTATCTCTCTAGAAAGAATAATGCGATTGTTATGAAACTTGGTAGGTTTATTAAGTATCAATCAAGGTTTACTTTGGTATAATTTTTGGTGTTATTATACGTAAGGGGACAAGAGATAGGGCCATAGGGGTATAAAATATGTGTAAAAGGAAATATTTTTAGGAAATTTCCCCACAATTCGCAAGTTTACAACTGATAGAGAAGAGAGTAGGTGAGTTTGAAAGAAGGTTTAAGCTCGCAACGCTTATTCGGAAATGCTATAAATTAGGGGGGATGTACCAAAGCTATGACAACATGAAACTAACCTGGCTCTTCGTTTCCTTTCCACCTGGCTTTTCGTTGAAAGGAAACGATCCATCTTCGTTTCCTTTCACTCCATTCACATTATTGTAAGTTTACGTAATATTGTGCTAGATCGACTCTGCGGATATTAAACAGCAAAAAGGTGTGCAAAAGGCCTGACTAAAAGTGCCTTTATCCACAGAGATTGACACTGTGGCTAAAACTGATATACATGAGACATTTTTTAAAAAAATAAAATAGTATCAATATTTTAGTTTCCCCGAAAGGTCAGCCTTTTATGAATAGAAAAAAGTGCATGTAATAAAGTCGGCTGGCATTTTTGGATCTCGTGTTCGTGACCTTGATAAAGAAGGCCTACGATACAAGTATTTGCCTCCTGTGGTTTGAAAGAAATAGAGAAAATCTTCAGTCAGGTTGGGTGACCCCAACCCTGCGTGTAACAGAGGGATTTAATTCTTAGTCAATGTTATAAAGAATTAACCCCCCTTTAGTCTAGTGGCTAACGCGTAGGGCTTGGGTACATGCTGTCTCGGCTTCAATTGGCTGCACAACTTTTCAGCTTCCTCCCAGCGTCGTGAGTAAAGGTGATGAGCTACATGAATAAATAGGTAGCAGACTACGGGCAAGAAAGCCAAATAAGAAGCAAGTCGTCACACGGACAATGTGACACTCCACAAAGGCGATGCTACAGCTTGGTATGCCCAAGTCAGCATAGGGCTGGTACCTTAGATGGCTTTTATTATAAAGAATTGCTTTACTATATATCTTAGTAACTTCAAAATGTTGCAATTTCTTTGTAGAAGTCGATTCATAGGCGAATGTCGATGCTGCAAAATGTCACCCATGAAGGGGATAAGACTTCATGGATCCCCTTCCCGGGACAAGGAAATTCCATAATTCATGTTACAATAGAATATAAATGCTTGTCTGGTATTTTCGGTATGAATATAGCTTCACATACACAAAATTAAATAAAAATCTGTTTACTCAATAAATGCCAATGGGCGGTTTAATAAACTAGGTTTTCACAACCCTGCTTAAATAAAGAGTATCGAAAGTATTACTATTCATCTCAGCGACCACGAAAACTATGGAATCGACACAAATAAAAGTTTTCTACCTTGATGGATTCGTAAAGTACTCAATTTCTCACATGTATTCCGAACCCCGCCAAAAGCCTCCTGTCACCCTATTAGAATATGGATTTTATCAATCTAAAATAATATAATCTCCGCGTAGACTAGTAGCTAACATTTTACCAAGATAATTACAAACTACTCATTCATTTTCCGGAACAATAGACATACAATACATTCTATTTGGCGTAAAATTATGGGAAATCACCCGTAACTCCCCTTTAAAATCGGATTTTTTAAATGACACGGTTTGGCTTGTTTTTAATGATTTGATATACCCGATTTCATGTTCCTACATTAGTGAACACGTCAGATAGTCAATTTATTTTAATTTTTACCCCCCACTCTACCCTGTTCTTTGAGTATGGAAATTGTAAATTTAATTACTTGTCACACTTCGTGTAGAAATGAACAAATACGTATGGTTACTTAATATACGCGATTATGCAATTCCTTTGTATTCTTCCGTTCCGGAATTAGGAACCAAAACACACAGAAAATGTCCACGTCATCCAGGGCTACCACATGTCTCAATGGAAGCAAATTACGCGAGGAAATGACAAAACTGTACCCATAATTATACAGGCTTGCTTTCAATCCACTCAAGCGACAAATCAGTGAGCTAAAAATATATTAAATCTGGCATATTACGATCATTGACTCAAGGTTGAAAACGTCTTATTTTTTATTGCTTTAAGCATTGATATTTTAAAAAAAATTGCAGTAGATAGCAAGTACCAAGATACATCTATGGGGAAATTTAGAAACTGTTATCCTGCGAGAGGAAAGAGAAATACACAGAAAACAAAGTTGCAACCATATATGGCATCCGCAACCACACGCCAGCAACTTAAACTGAATTTTCCAAATTTATGACACCGACTTTGAATGCGGGATGTATATATATATATATATATTATTCGATCTTGTGTTTGCAGTCCCATGGTTAGTTACTGCTGGACTGGCTACGTTTCTTGGAGTAATGCGTCATTTGGCAGGTACTGATGCTGTTGTGGACTATGAAGATTTTCTATTATGGGTCAACTGTACTATAGCTACCCCTCTTTACGTTGCTCATTATAGGTTAAAGAGGGGATATGTATCAATGGTTATTGGTAGTGCCTGCCTTGCACTTGTTCCAGTTATTACAGTTATCCTCAGAAACGACGCGACTGAATTTGGCCCTCTGACTCTAGGGTTGACTTGTATCATGATGGGAATCGTCGCCACACAAAAGAAGCAGCTTTTACGAAGTAGGAGAAGCAGCGTTTATATTCTTTAACTATGTTTTGGTCCTCAAATAGCCAAGCATGCCGGTATATGTAACGATGATCTTCTTTCTATCGGAACGGGTGTTCAAGCCTTCTTCTTCGTTGAAGCCCTCTACCCTTAGAAGCCAAGGTGAAATCAGTTGATATTTTATAGTTTACCCTTCCTGACCATCAAAATCGTTTGATTGTTGAAAACTTCTTGCCAAAAAAAAAACAGAAATTAGCCGCACGCGCGCGGGTTCCCGCACCCGAAGGAGATCAACAGCAACTGCGATCTCCGATGCGAGGTGCCTGGTTTTGTTGACTCAGACTCCTCCCACCGGGATCTCATTGGCTGTGGGTCCCTTCAGGATGCAGCCGGAACGGCTAGCTTGGGGTACGATCAACTTTATTTTCTATAGAAGGTACATGTATTATTACAAAGTTATCTAAGACAGTGGAAACATAATGTGCAATTGGAAGTAAATACCAAGTATGATATATACGCCGAAAAAAAATACCCTACAGCTACATTATCACAAAATATACTTATTCGGCACGGACTATATCATCAGCGAATAATAGGTGAAGAAGATATTTGCCATTAATTTTTATTTCAGCTTCTTCCCAGTTTAAATTTTGGAACACTCACTCCAGGACCGCAGGAAACAGTTTTGGAGAAATTAATCTCCTTGTTTAGCTCTTTCACAACTATATTTTTCTTCAAATATATATACACGTTGCTTACACCAAATGAGATACGAAAATAGAAAAGCACACAAGTCCATTTTAGAAGCATTTTTGTTCTTTTTAGACCGTAGTGAAAACCTATAGTGAATTAAGGAATGTAATTTAACCAATGATGTACATTTACGACGTGCGAAGTATTTTCTTAATCAACTGTGCGAATCATTTAGGTTCTGAAAACGGCTGTAATGGGTTAAGAACCTAAAAAGTGTTAAATTGAAGTTTCAGAAAAAAATAAAAGTTGGCGCTAATAGCTTACATGAAACTGTTACTGCTAACAGGAAAAAAATCCAGGAATTTGCATTTTACTTCAACGTTCTTTTATTCATAGCCGTTTTCTTGTTTTATTTCGGTCTCAGCCAAAATTGCCTAAAGCCTTAAAAAATACATTTTGTATTCAATTCTTGTTCCCGATGAGCGTGGGGTAAAGTGAAAACCATGAACTGCAAAGCTGGAAATTCCCTGGCGTGTAATATTATATGCATTTACAAAGTAGAACTATAAATATTAACACAGATTAAATATGAATACGGCATTAAAACAAATTGAATTGTTGCTGTGATCTAGAAGATATACGGTTACGTCAAGCTATGTATAAAGAGGTGATGATTTGTGAGTTTTAAAACGATGTTTCTAAATTCCCCAAATTCAGGTCTGATGTTTTCGATCTCCTTTATTGAGACGGCAAAATGTAACATAGTGGAATTCAAAAGAAGGCTAAATTGATCTTCGACCTATGATTGAAGTCAAAAGCGGAAGAGATAGAATACTGATTTTTTAATCATTTTCTCTGCTCACAGAATGAACCGAACGGAGTGATAAAAAGCACAGTAATCTGCTAAAACCTGTAGTAGTAAGTTATAATCGTAAGTGTGTTTTGCGTGCATCACGACTCCAAACGATCAACCTGTTTCCGGAGTACTAACTAGTTTCAATTTTACACATCAAACATTCGGTGCCGGTGTTTAAAATTCAAAATCAGTGCAAAGAACATGGATGCACATTGGATTCGACGACTATGAAGATTATAATTAATCGGCATAAAACCAAGGATTGCTAGCAATGCAATCGCCCAAGAAGCGGATTAGAAAGCAAGCGTACACTGCAGTGTGTCTCATTGGTGACGTCGAATGGCACTCCAGGAAAATCCCAGTCCGCAACTTGTGATGGTAAGACGACTCCACGTGGAACAGTCAACTTTGAAGCACAACCTACGCTAAAGTTGAACCTCAGAGCGATATTTAAAAGTCGTGGATTACCTAAGTGTGTCCATTGGTGAGCGAGAAAGACTAAAACGAGGCACCTCTACGAATAACTTTTATCCAGGGAAAACGGAAATATGTGTCCACACTAGAAAAAGCTAGGGTGTATCAATCACACTGTGGCAAAATTCTAGCTATCACTTACACGTCACGTAATGTACAATTTTCCTGTGTTTTTCTGCCGCTATCTTAATACTTTGTTAAATTATGTTATTTTTCTCTGGAAGAAGAATTATAAAATCGGAAATCTGACTAATACGAATTTTCTGCCCCCGACCGCAAGTTCTCCATCCCTTTCAAAAAATATGTTTACAACTTTTTCTAGATACATCTATTAAATCGACTGGGCAAGAGATAACATCCATTCTTCGACCTTTCAACCTATTGCTTTTGCTTCTGATAAACTATTTTCTGATTTAAATAGAAGTGCATTATAAATGTCTTCCATCTTTCCGTTCCATACACCAATTCGCCAATGCTAGCGTTAAAATGTTCATCTTCACTCGATCAAAAACATTTTCTCAATCAAAAATGTTGTTCTTAACTCTTTAATATTGTTCTTAACAAACAGTAAGCGCCCCTTGTTCTTTCCCACTTCGAAACCCTAGCTGCTTTTCCTTAAGTACTGCACTCACTTGTCGTATATTCTACAGATTAACACTGATAACAGAAGCTTCGTTGGGTATGCTATTCGTTTGATGCTTCGGCAATCTTAACATCTGGCATTCTTTTTCTTTCCTACTCAAATGGTTAGTTTCAAGTAAGACACTTGGCCATTCTCCTTAATCATAAATTTCGTTGGTCTGTTACAGAATTTTACTTTACATTTTGTCTCCCACATTTTTTTTATCAATTTTATCGGAATAGCATCCACTCTTATTGATTTATAATTTTCAAATCGATAAAAGATATTCTGAACTCGAAGAATGCGCATCTTTTATAGCCATAACTTACTACTTCGTACTTAATATTTAAAATATGTGGACGTTGGGACGTTTCATATAATTCTTCTATGTCTTCATTCCATATATACAATATATTTCCGCTTATTAATAGGTCACACTATTTTTGCCCTCAAATTACCAAATTGATATGCGTTAATTTCTTTCAAAGTTTATCAATCAGCTTCATTATACATCAGATCGTGTTTCCCTATTCTTTCCAAGTCTTTTATTGTATTTATTTGACATCCTTTTATCTATAGTTTTGATACTTTTTCTTTGGAGGTCATTATTTAGATTCGAGTACATTTTCCCTTTTCTTCAATTATACAGTGCATTTTTCTCCTCTTCCATTTTCTTCAAAATTTCTTTTCTAATCAGGTCCTTCCTATTTATTTTATCTTGAAGATATCTTATTTCTTCTTCTGTTGCATCGAGCAAACAACAGGAAATGTGTGACATGCTCCATTATATGAATCCTTTCCCAGACCCCAACAATCATATGTAGTGCAATGATGTCATGAACAATAATGTTGTGCTATTGTTGGCATGTTAGCTTACAAAATTATCAGCAATTGAAGAATAAAGATGAAAAACGATATAAGGGCCAAAACGGAAATTTGAAATTTCCAGTTCCTTCAAAACAAGTACATTCATAATTGCATCTTTCGGCTCGATTTTGAATAAGTTCTAAGAATCTAGCTACTGCTACCCATGTTATTAGTTTGGGCGTTTTGAAACCTTGAACATCGAAAACGCAATTATCGGTGTTTTGACACTTACATGGTTTTCCATTACCATTCCTTAATCATACCATCACATACGAACGCAACAGTTCCTTGAGTACGAAAATCTTATCGGAATGGGATTTTTAGGTCTACTTGTTCCAGTGTGGCTACTAAGTACATGGTAAATGAAACGTTCTGTAGAAAGCATGTGCCTATTTTTCTGTGTTTATATTTTTATTTCCTTTGTCGTTTCTGTGCATAAAATGAACTTGGAGTATGATGGGCTAAAAAAAAGCTTTAAAAATTCAATCATGTTTACAGAACTCGGCAGAAAGGCGCTTTACTGGGAGCTTGACATCTATGAGCCAGTAAATAAGTAGCGTAACATTGTAACGTAACAGCAATTTTAAACTTGATTCATAGACAAAGAAAAGGCAGAGAATTCAAATCAGTTTTAGTATGTTATCTTATAAATTGAATATTATTTTTAGTATTGTAAATAAATGCAAATTGGGTGTTTTTCAAATGCGTTAATATTAATATGGGATAGTGAAAAACTTAATACATAATATAGAATGTCAAAAAGAAAACATATTGTAACATGTACTAATGATTTCCAAAATAAATTGTCTATGTGCAATAGTTTTAAAAAGTATTTGCCTGTATTATGAGTAACAGATAATTACTTGGATTTTCAAAAACATGTATTATCCTGTATATTTATAAGGTATTTATTTCCTCCAAATAAGAAAAAGAAATATTGTATTTGGCAGTCTATACTGTGTAAATAATTTTAATACAATATTCATTCTGTTTTCTTTTATCACTATGCCGCAATTGAGGTTATTTAACATCCGTAAGAGGGACAAAATTGTTTTGCTATGCTATAGTGTGATGAGCGACTACTATAAGACGCAGGTCTGTCATATCATCTCCCCTACCAGCATATCACGACAGACGTTACTCGTAATATTAAGTAACGCCAAACTGGCCCCTCGCTGACCCATTATATGAAGCCGCTCATTGTCACATGGAGGTGTTCGTTGGCGTCTTCCTGGCATTGTAGACACTCATTGTGATCCACAAACAACAGGAACACATATACAACTACATTCCTCGGGTTGGAAGTTGGCATTCGAGGTGGTGGGATAAGGGACTTCACCTTGTGAGGAGGCAACAAGCAAAACCTTACATTTCCATTTTTATAAAAGAGCTATGTTCATTTAAGACCTTAATGGAGAGCTGTAGTGAATTATGCAAAATAACATTATCAAGGAAATTCATGTTACGATGGAATAAGTAGATATTTTTAGAAAATCATTTTGTACTATTCTATGTATTAAGTGGAACTTTATGTAATGTTTGCATCTAAAGAACTTATAAGAGTGTGTATAATGAGAGTGTATTGTAAAATACTATACGTCTTGGTTGTAGATTACAATATCAAACAAATATGAAACTTAGTCTCATTCGTATTTTCCATGTTTACTGGCTTTCAGATTTTACTTAATATTTGATGGATACTTTGCCCGTATGTAGAACCTAACTCAAAGGTCCAACAGTTTTTCCTACTTCTTCGTTGGTCTGCGTAGAGAACCGACTGAATTCCTTTGCCGTTTGAACCTTCAAATATTCACTCCTTTCAAGCTATACTCTTTCTAGTTAAACGGACACTTCTCATTGGTCTAAGTTGTCCGATAGAAAGAAATGTTGATGTTATTATCACTAAATTAAAAGATTTGATAAATAAATGAACCGCGTAAAGTAATCAAAAGGACTTTATTCCTCTGAATATATTTCTAAAGCTCGAATTCAGTTCACTACATCAATTAAAGAAAAGCGTTTATTCGGTTTACGATATGTAGCTACTGTGTTGTATTCTGCCGCATGTACACTTTACACCAGTGATTTATTTATAAATCATTCATACAAGTAATTCTATAAACAGCTAGTGAGGAGCACCAATCCACAATGTGTTACGAAAAAACACCCTAATAGTATTCAATATCATATGGATATCCGGGGATGTCCCGCCGGGATATTTGCGAAATTCCACGCTATGCATTTTGATCAGACGGCAAAATATCCCTTTCATGGATATCCCATGGGGGCCCCGGGAAAAATCCATGGAATGTCCGTGAAACGTCATCTGGCCATCTCTGTGGGACGTCCGGTGGATATTATGGGATGTCGCATGGATATCACAAATCGCCTAGAGGGGAAATGTGGGGTTAGCCTTTGTCCTTCATTTTATTACTTAACGAAGATGTAAAGGTCCTTGATGGTGCTGCGATGCCATTGATCTGAGTGACGGGCTTTCAATGTCTCCGTGTTAGTCATTTTCAGGAGTCATGGTTAGATGTTGTTGAATTGCACAGCCACTCATACCCAGGGCATCCCAAAACCATAAAGGACCTTTCCTTCTTCGTTAAGTAATAAAAGAAAGGACAAAGACTGCGCCAAACTCATCTCAGTCCCGTCTACAATAACATCATCCTCTATCAATCCACAAGAAGCCATCATTAATTTGAGAAAATAACCTGGAATGAGTTTCGAAGCAACATTTTATCTTTTTCTTCCGTTATGTGGAAAGTGACCGTCTTCAAACCACAGAAAACACATTTGTAGGAAAACTGACCTCAAAGTACCATCTTCGTGGGTATTACATCAGGGGTGTGGAATACCGGCAACACTTTACTCATAAAAAAGCCGCAGTTGGTAACAATCGAAAAATTGCGTAATATGCCAAAAGGTCCAGATGGTAAGCTACTGCAGAACAATGTAGAAACTAGTTGCGGGTTCAAAATTTGTCATGACTGATAACCTGTGAACTGAATGTTAATGTCACAGAGTAGATGCACTTGTACTTGTAGCAATGAACCGGAACTGGTAATTTATTAACTACAATTTCGCTAGTAATTTTACACAAGAAGTTAGAAAATTAGCATTAACATAGTTTTTAACCCATAGTAACAAGAGAAAAAATAGTCTAACCATTTTTTTCTAAGTAATACGCTAATCTTATCAGCTGTAATGGGTGCATACTCGATGGTTGTTAGTCCCGGTAGGGCGAATTTTAAGAGCTAAAGGCCAATCGTGACGGGTCGAACTCAAAAGTTAGTAGACTGGCCCATGGAAAAATAAAGTTTTATAAGGGTTCATATAAAACGTTCGGGATAAAATAATTTTTCATAAATCAAAGTCAAAATTAACGTAAATATCACCGTCGTGCAATTTGATTGCCTCGTAAATGGAATATCAACGTATAACAGGCTTTGGAAGAAGCAAGACTACGTAATGATGTATACAAAACTTATCCGACCTCTCTATCCAGCTCACTGACTACCTAACTGGCTGTAGTGGGTGTATGGAAAGGTAAAATAAATAGTTCATATTCATGGGAAAATAAATAGCTTGACAAAATCGTAGACAAAGCTAACGAAAATATTGGGGTTCTGCAATGTATGTAATAGTAGATTGTGGAAAGTAGAAATGACCTTAAAATACACTGTGTGCGTAGTTCATTACTTGGCAGATTAAGGTTCATGAATGAACAAATTACGTGAGTTTCACAATTTTGAAGCCCAGTTTCACTATCGGCACCCCGAAAATTCGCACAGGGAAGGGTAGGTATTTATTAATGATTGTAGGTTAAGTTACAATAATTAGGCCTAGGTGTTTCTTTCATTATGTAGTAGCAAATACATTAACTACTTGCACAACGTGACAAACAAAACAAAACCAAACAGCTATTTGTAATGTGCGTAATGTTTTTAATGACTTTTGGCATCTCAGGCTCAGCCAGGAAAGTGTTGCAAGGTAATCAGCCAGAGCATGTTTGTAGATACCATCCCGGCGTTTGCCTGGTGTGACTAACGAGAAACCCCTGGAAAAACCTTAGTATGCAGTATAATGGGTGGCCTGTGGACACGTACCCACGATCTTCCGAATACGAATTGTATGGTGGTTCGTAACAATCGCATTGTGGGATATTTTGAACTTTGCAAATTTCTCAGCTGCTACTTAAACACTGATCTTCACAACTTTCTTGTTCATCGGCAGTCATAAACAAAACTTTCTTCGTGCATTAGCTTAGGGTGGACCAGTTATGTACACTCTTGCTCTGCAAGTGCATGTTAAGAGAATACCAGGTATTACATTTTCCTTTCTGATCATCTTCTCTTAAGTTTCCATCACCTACTGAAATATCCCTAAGACACCTAACAATCTTAACCTAGAAGCACATTTAAAGTCCAGGTTTTATACTACGCAATTTAGCAAACGTGTACGTATCCCCACCGTAAAATGAAATGCTGTGCGCGGCACGTGTCTTGACCTTTCCGTGTAGGTTGCAACAACAAAAGTTTCTCGCTTTTACTTGAAGTTATTTCCCCCTCCATTAATGTGAGGTCAGCATGAAGCTTGTTCATCACAAAGGCATAATGACAGTTACAGCTTGGCGCCCTCACTTACGTGAAATTAATAAATACACAATATTCTAGCTATCTTAAAACATCTGCATGCACTTAACAATATGAACTGACACATGCTTACCTGTAAACTATGTGTAGTAACTCAATCATGTTAGTTCGAAGGAATAGTGCAAAAACCGTATAGTACAAACAGGGAGTAAACAGTTCCCAAACACGAAGCCTGCGTGAAACAATCGACTGTTTGCGAGCGTTACATATTACCTCAGGATATCGCAATACGAGCACATTCGGACTCATCCTGCCAAGATATCCAATACCATTTACTCAGAAAGCCGGGGTTATCAGGGTAGAATTTTCTACGGATATCCTGAGTATGTCCCAATATTCCGTGCGACATTGTGACATCAATGGGACCTGTTCAGAATGTCCCGTGGATGTCGGATGCTATTAGGGTATCTTATTATTCTTACCTTAAAAAGGACCTACGCACTCTAGTTGATCAAGAAGAAGAAACAGCATCATTCGGAAGAATACTAATTGCAACACTACTTGCGAATGACCCGTATTTTAGAACAAAAACACGAACATAATTATCTTGAGTGAGCGAAAAGAGCTAGTTAAAGTCAGGTTATATTTTTCATTATACGCGATATACATTACCTTTAATACTCACGCCATAACTGTTATCTGACTTCTGTGTAGAGAATTTAAACTTTTTTTATTCAACGTTTTTTTGCTGTGTATTTAATGATGTCGGTAAAAAGGCTTAAGACCGAATTGAGTCGTATCAAGCGACTGGAAAAAGCAATAATCTAAATGGGGAGCAGTATTGGAATTTAGAAAGTTTTTTTAAAAAAAGATACTAAGAGAAGAAGAGTTTGAATTTCTGTGAATCTGTGTAGAAAACCAAGTTCTTTGATGGCGCTGTTAGATATGGCTTTCATTTGCTCTACAAATATTAGTTTCTCATCAAAAATACTTCGGATCTTTTGTTCTAATATTACTTCCTTGTTGGAAGTATTGTTGACCAAATATCTTGAAAAAAAGTTTTATTTTTCAACGAGATTGTAAGACTTTAAAGGATTTAGTGTCATATTCCAGGTATTACAACAATCAAAAATTTCAGATATATCATGATGAAGATGGAGGATGTCATTATCGGTTTCAAAAAGATCTTTCAATCATCTGACAACAGGATAATATTCTTGCAAGGTGAATTTAAGTGCGATGGTTGACCATCAATATATAGAAGAAATAATAGTGGACCAAGAAATAGTCCTTGTGGTACACCAGATAACAGAAAAGTATTTCGATGAGGAATCAGGAATTACAACACACTGTTCACGATTGGAGAGATAATTTTTATAGGGCAAATTCTAATGTAAGGTTAGCGATAAGTGGTGACAAGGTACCACCTTTTTCAAGCTGCTGCTAATCTCGAAATTATTTGAAATATTACTAGGTATATTTATGCTGCTTATGGTGCCACTAATTCACATCCAAATCATATTGTATGTCGTCATTGCTCTGCTTCTCAAGATAAACTCTTTTGTCCAGAATTGTCACGGGGGACCAAAAATGTTGTGTGTACATCAACGTCACCCACAGAAAAAAATCCTCAGATTAAACAAAAAAGGAAACGCCTCGTGCGAAACGAAACTACATTAATGCTAAACACTACACGTATTGTCCAACTAGTGGAATACTTGACTTTAAGCCCTTTCCCTGGAATTTGCTATATTGTTTTGGGAACAATTGCATGAATTTTAGGTGGCTATTGCAGAGAAAAACCAGGAAACACCATCCCGTGATTCTCCGAATGGTCATCTCCAGACAGCACACTGCAACTATGACTAAAACAGTCCCTCAGGAGCTCGGAATTGAGGTCTTACAATATAAGAAATACTTACAAAGACCTTTCATCCTCATATTGTATGCTCTGAGTGCATCCTTCTATTGTATTTGAAACTTAAGTTATTTGTGTTGACAAATTTTCCAAATTTCGGTCTAAGAAGGTTTTTCAACAAGACATTATCAATGAAACTATTCCAGAAATGAAGCAAGTAGCTATGATTGGCCGTGACGAATTCCATATAGAGCATCTAATACAACAACTCATAGCAATTATAGTCCCAGGAAATTGTGACCCTATTGGAATTCTAACATAAGGTTTTTCAAGCTTAAAAGATACGCAAAAAATAAGTACCAGTAAACGATGACCACAACTTTGTACGTATTCCTAAATACTTGTTTTCATATTTGCTGTTGTCCCCAATTGTTTTCATAACAAGTGTTCTGGGATTATTTTAAATATGTAGAGGGGGTAAAAAAGCAGAGAGGGTGTAATTTCATTTAGAAAAAAACAATAGTCACTGTTATTTTTAATATAACATGAAACAACTTCTAAATTTAATGCTTTTGACCCCATTTTTCCTACATTTGTGATATCATCTGTTCACACAGTTATTGTACGGACAGAGTATGTCACATGCCTACTGAATTTCAGCAAAACATGGAATTCGTAGTTTAGTTTTTTCCTGTCATGCAACATTTCAGAATTGACTACTGTTGTTTGTGTAAAAATGTAAATTCCAATTCTAATAAATTAATGAATTAATCATTGTTGTTACAAATATTGTTGTTTTTAAGCCTTGGGGCAATGCCCCTGATTACCCATCTAAAAGAAACACGGGTGCCCAAAATAGCATGTGTTTCACATTGCTACAATCTTTTGGTGAATACCTAACTTCAAAAGTTTGTTGCAGTTGTCCTTTGAAATAAATGAGTTTGCTTTCACTTTTTTTTGTAAAGTACAAAATAACCTATTTAAATTTGCTTCTTCAGTTTACAGTTAGTGGTCTCCTTGCAAGGTCTTACAAACTACTTTTATCATTCTGATTATGTGTGAAGCTCTTGTATTCTAATTCTTTCAAATGTTATCGTTTGACTGAGAGATGACAGGCAGTATGTAGAATATTTTTCACCAAAATTCCGCAGAATATTTCCGAAAATCTTAAACATATTAACGCTATTTTTCTCCGTAATTTTGGTCGATCGCAGAAAGGACTTTAAGAGTAGACAAATAAATGAAGTGATAGAAGAATTGCAATCGAAACCTTTCAGTTGCAAATGTATGCACAAGACAATAAAATAAATATTTGGAAGGTATATTTATTTACATTTAATAATTGTACAGTCATATTTTAATTTTTGGGGTGAACATTGAGAACATGATGGCACAAAAAAGACCGTGATGTCATTCTCAATGTTTAATTATCATTGGAAATCAGAAAGTGAAAATGAGAAGTGTACCATCGAAGTTTGCAGAACCTTTAGAACTTTCCCTGGATCTAAATAAATCGTGTAAAAACATTTTTTTTTAAAGTAGTGAGGTTTATTGGGTACCCAATGTATACGTATACCTCAATGCAATGTTATCAGGTTCCCGTCGCAATATTTCCTCAAAATATTAAAAACTAATGGATTTTTGTAAAACAAACTTTCCGGATGCTAATATTTCTGTAAAAATTCCTTTAAATTAAATTCAAATATGCCAGAAATGCAACAACATTTATAAGTCATAATTTTTTTCCCTTTTTGCTTTCTCCTGGCCAAGATTTTCCCGTTTTCCGGGAAATTTCCCTCCACCTGACAACAATGACTCAATTCGTGAATTAATCGTCACGTTAGCTACGAAGATCGCATTATATAGACAGCATCTCGTAAAGCATACGTACGGGAATGCCACCAAATGTGGAGTATCTGAAATTTCTCCTAACCAGGTGATAACTGATCTGCCAAAAGGTTGGCAAATTCTTAACGTGTGCAAGTGGGAATTAAGAGCCAGTCGTGTTAAAAGATTATCAAAAAGGACCTGCATCCTTATAAATTTTCTTTTGCGCATGAGTTAAAGCTTCCAAACAACGCCGCGCGTGTTCAATTCTGCTAGTTGCAATCTAACATATATGCAATCAACATAGCTTTATAGTACTTCACAGTAAACACAAATATTGCAGCTATAAAATGTGGAATGTATAATCATTATTAACGTACTCCCAGTGAGATAATTGCTTAAGCAAATTTTCGGTGAATTAAATTTCCACGTGCTCCAAAGCTAATGATAGGCTCGTGGCTTGAGTTTCCTTGATAATTATTAGTATTATTAGTGGTGTAACTTTGGCAAACTTCTATGAGTACTGATTTTTGTATTTCAAATTATCCAAAGTTAATAACGATTTAATGTTTTCGGACAACGTATTGGTGGTAGTGAAAAGGAGGAAAGCACTATTCTTGATATTAAGTAAATTAGGATTTCCTAAATTTGTGTTTGAATATTCAAACAATAAGCTCGGTAAAGGTGTATTTACACTGTTTGTTTAAATGTGCAAATTTGATGCATTTAATAAAAGTTAACGAATGCATACATGATTATTTCAACAGCCCGTAGATTCTTGGAGTAATTTTCACCCCATAGCAATTAATTACCAGGTTTATGCAGGAGGAGCATTCTGCAAGAACACATATCTATTATCAAGAAGCATGGTAATTGTTTAACATACATAATCCTTCTGAAAATGTTCCACTGCATTGGAAAAAATAAGAATTAGAAATTAAACAACTTATTTTAGTGATTACTAGATATTATAGGGTAAATGCCGGCAGCCACTCCATAATTTGTGATAGCCCACGACATCTTCTCGGCAAATCTGGTTTGATGTAGAATTCTCTCAAAATCGTATGTGTCTTCTCCAATGAACCAATAACAATATTATGGATTGGTGGTACACACATGAATGTTTTTCGTTTTGATCACAAGATTTTGGTGACAAAAGTTGTATTATAATGTTTGATCGTGCCAAAGAACACAGCGCCTAGAACTTCGCTGAGGCTAAAAAGGACTTTCTTCGGTGTGTTTTCACGTCAAATAAGTGTTAAGTGCTTACAAGTACGAATGACTATCATGTGTGAATCAAAGATCAATAGAATGGTTTCAAACTAAGAATGATTACTCCAGGCATTCGATTCAGACTTTTCCAGAATAAGTACGTTGAAAACAATTTCATTATATGCCTATATGGAACCAAGTGCCTAAAATAACTCTATTAAAAATATTGCTTACAAAAATGCACTCTTCCAATGGTATTGCTGCAATAAGCACATGTGATAGCTGGTTATTTGGGAGTTTATTTTGAAATATCTAGTAACCTCTTCTTATCAAAATTTAAAGTTTCTGATAGTACAAGAAAATATATAAATATTTTTTTTTAATTTCAAAATATTATATTTTATACGCAATGAACAATTGTTGTAACGATTTGAAATTACAAGTAGGCCATCTAGAGAGTTTCATCGATTTACAAATATTTTGGTCATTTTTTTAAAATTTTATTGTGTCGATACAATATAATACTCTCATTTACTGTATCATTATGTACGTCTTGATATCAAGTTTCCTTTCGTATGCTACCCTGAATATTTCTTTTTCATAGCAAATTGAGAGTCTCTTACTGGAATGGATTCTTGCTAGAATATTTCATAATTTAATATACCGGTAGATTGTATTTGATATGAGTTAGTCCCTTATGTCACTTAGAAATTGCCTGATAGTTGCCAGCCTATTGTTATAATAATATACCACCATATTCTATTATAAAGGTTGAAGCATCCAAAGCTTTGTTTGCGTTCCTCTTTCACGTGTTATTTATACTTGCGGAATTGTTTCTAAACGTAGATGAATGCGGAGAGTATTCGACAAAATGTAATTGCAAACTTGCAATTTTAAATCCTCGAAAATGAGAATAAAATAAGAAAATCGTACACTTCAATACATGTGTCACACACACACTAAAATGCGTTATTGATTTTTGTCTGAGCATTGAGAAAGTGATGAATGCTAATTCTACCTTTCTCAGTGTTCATAGAATATATAACCTATCATAAGTCAATCGTGTAAATTATGCATGTCCATCTTTGCACTAGTTCCGTATTAAACAATGCAGTAGAACTTTGAGTGACGAGGGAACTACGGTGTCTCAACATTGATATTTGAATGAATATACCAAATATTCCTTGCCAGCTATGAACTCTAAATGCGTAACCAAACTTCCATACGCCCATATTTCGAATCTATATTGCACATAATTCAATTAAGGCCTATTTATAACTTATAACACAGCATAAGTGAAACAAAGTGTTACTGTGAAGAAGAACCCAAGCAGAGTTTCGTTTAGATAATCCTTTCTTGCAGGATATTCTTCTAACCCCTTCCCCCCCAGCAGATATAAAACTAAGTTTCGTAACTTACTACTATTTCTAGAAATCCTTTCCAGTTGCGTTTTTAATGTTTTCTGAGTCAAATAAAATAAAATAAAATAAAATTCTTCTAAGTTTGAAAGAACTTTAAATGACATAAATGTTTTGTTAAGAACGAGCGTACTAACACGTTACTCTCCTACCAATTGTTCTTCAACTACGTGATGAAATGGTGTATAATGAGGAATATGAAGTTGTGAACCAGGTTCCAAATTCTAAAATCCATAATCACTTCTAATAAGTGCATCGTATCGTTTTGAAGGAGAAAATAAAGTTAGGTAGGGAATGCATTTTACTAATTTAAATATTGAAAATAAGTTCGGATTAGCATGTGATTTGGGTCATTATTATGTGACCTCTGAAGAAAAAAAATAGATTTTAAAAACCTGCAACGGCGCCATATTGAAAAAGAAGTACTACTTACCTGTTCAAGGATTTTTCTTCTGATTTTTGCTACGTTATGGTTTATTAGAAGTTGAATGCCATTAGAATCAATATCCAAAGATGAAATGGAGGCAACTTCCGATTTTTTCTGTACATCAAGCCTCTGTAGGTACAGATACAATTAATATTAAAAGGTGAAAAGTATGTGACTAGACCGGGGATCGAACCCGGGACCTTTGAGTTACCGCCCCAATGTGCTATCTCGACATCAAGACTGGAATTTGTGTGATTGGAAAGTGGGTCGACTGGGTGGCGCAGTTGGTAGCGCATTGGGGACGGTATCCCAAAGGTCCCGGGTTTGATCCCAGCTCCAGTAACATAATTTTCACTGCTTAATTGCCATTAGAATCGTTTACATTGTAAATGGTTCAGGGTTAAATGCAATTATCAGTTAACTATACATACTGATGGTATATCTAAACAAATTTGTAGGAGTTTTTAATACTCTCGGTAGATGATACACCAGGCGATACGCATTTTAAGTAACCACAGTGGAAAAAGTTGAAAACTCATAAGTCGTTATATTAATATGCACTTTGATTATTATTTCAAAAACAAATTGTAGTCTTCATTTCGCTTTGTAGTCCCCAAAACAATTTGTATATCCCTTAGCTCCTAACTTCTTGTAATAGAATTAAGTCAACTGTTACATTTCCAATTGCTTTATTATATCTAACGTAATTAAAATATGTTAATGTCAGGAATGATAACTCTTCAAGTTGCTCTAAGTCAATCTTTTTAGTTGCTTGTTGTTTATTTCTCTGAAACCATTTAATATTTGATTTCTTTCTCTCTAAATATCGTGAATATATATGACAATGTATTCAAACCAGATTATCGGAATTGATTCTGTTCAGTAGAAAAAAATGTAAATAGGAAAATGTCTAAATGTTGCATAATTTTAATTTTTAAAGTGGTGAGAGATGAGAATAATGCTGACAGTATTAGCTACGTTTATTTGGTGAAGAAATGGGAATCCTCAAATCTAGTACCTCGAGTCATACATAATGAGGTGCTAATTTTGGCGGACACATAAAACTTGTCGTTACTTTACACGATATACTATGTCTTTCAGATTAGCATTAAGGTAGAGGTCACCGGCATAGGTCTTAGATACCTAAAAACCATAAATAAAATTGACAATTAAAGATATAAATCAAAGAGGGTGATAGCGGGTAAACTTGATCGGCCATTGCCCACAGGTCGACCATCACGGAAAGTGGTGATTCAAACTCCTCTTTCTTCTATATAGCTCAGTGCAAGGACTCATCACGTTGCTGGCAAAAAGTAGAAAGTCTCTCGTAAAGATTAAACCATGAGGGCAGCATGTTCTCACGAAGAATAGCCAGGTATCAATGACCAGTCAAATTGCCATTGATGAACACCAGCCCCTACAATTCTAGTGCACCATAATCGCACACTATTCCATAACGTTGCACCCAGCACCTGTTTTACAATGGTTAACAGAAAGCAATGATGATTGTTCCGTTTGTTGATCTCACAATAGATCAATGCTGAACGAAACACATAAAGGGAAAAATAGACAATCATTACATCTCTCTAGAGCATATTGCGCTTATTGCAACCGTCTGTCTGAGTTGTTATCACTTAATTGTGTTGCAATTACTTGCATATGCTGATTCTATGGTGTGGACAAATAAATTAACATAAACAAGCCACTTGTTTTCATACATCATTTGCAAAACTTATATCTTACTGACAGTCGACATCGCCGACGAGCACTGCATATCGGGAAATCATAATGGCTGCCACAATTGCTATTGCCCCATTGACGTTTTTTGCAGTGCTTTTTTGTCTACTGTGTTCCCTTTTTGCTGACAGATCCCGTCTCCTGAAATCTCTTAAACAGTTTAAATATCTTTCTGTGTGATATATTTGCTGTCTCCAAATGGCAAGGGTTGAAAGCATCTGCAATGACCAGTCTTAAGCATAATCACTATCATTTAAATGAGAATATAGTGACTCTAAATCACCTGTAGCTACAAAATGGTAAAAGTTAACATTTTTGTAAATAACGAAAATCAGGCTTCTAAAATACATGTATGTAAAACATGGCTTCACATTTCAACTTCTGGCAACGGAGTAGTCTAAAACAATGTGCCAGATGACTCCCCCTCCAAATTAAAATTATAGAATTAAATACAAGAAACCTGTTTTTAAAATTTCTGGTCTGGTTCCCACCCTCGTCAGGTAAATACCTACTCAAGTTTCCTATATCCAATATTTGGTTTGATTTCCGCCACCAGTATTAAACTATGATGGGTGTTTACAAACTTTTGCCTCACCATGTGCGTAGAAGAGTTGTAGTTTGCAAAGTGACAAAACCTACAGCTGCTAATGTACTTGTACGTTTATATAACTGAAATTACACTAGTACTATAAAGTTAACAACACGAAATAAATCATGATAACTCAGAAAAAAGGATATTAGAGAAAACTTGAGTTCCTAATTATCTTAGATCTGTTAAACAAGGACTGTTGTTTTTTTTTCTTTTAAATTAAATATTTCACTGAAATCTCTTCTCAATTTTTTCTTTTTTTTTTGTTTCCATGATCACCTTCCCGAACAAAGGACTGAAATATATTTCAGTAATGCATTAATATTATGATTGTAATACCCCTGTATGCAGGGGTGGATTTCGGCCCTGGCCCGGCCAATCCTGTAGTCCGTTATACTTCCATTTTTGTTCTCAGGATAACAAATAAAAAAAATCTTTACAAAATCGGTCGGAATAAAATTGAGATACTGTATCAGCTGAATGTTAAAGCATTTAATACGTGATTCATCTAGTGCATAAGCTCTCAGAAGCATTGCCAAGTCACCTAGCTTTCAAAAATATACATTGCTACTATTTAGTTCAGCTGATAACAACTACATTTCTCGAGGGGTTCGATTCGATCTTCCCACCCACCATTCACGCCCATGTTTGGAGAAACTAGCAAAACACTACAGTCAGCGTTGACCACTTCCACTTTTATTATTTCTAATTTAGTAGGCCTTTGTAAAGGTTATTGCTGCTGGTGTATATTGCTGCTATGTGCATTTTCTCTTTTTCTCTCTCCTTCAACCGTCCTTATTTACCAGTGTGATTGTAAA
The DNA here is from genome assembly GCA_022664845.1 of Lepisma saccharinum. Lineage (NCBI taxonomy): Eukaryota > Metazoa > Arthropoda > Insecta > Zygentoma > Lepismatidae > Lepisma > Lepisma saccharinum. The sequence continues at coordinate 30,085 of JAGDQP010022104.1, forward strand.
ACACCGGACGCTTGCGGCCTTGAAAGAGATGATAGTCATCTGGCATTCTGCAAAAGTAAATAGTATTTGAAGCATCAATTGGGAATATTCTTTTTGGAAAAGTTGAAATACAACACCATGCTCTTCTTCTTTCTTTCTTTCTTTCTTTAGACTTCTTTACTTTTTCAAGCACACGTGGATCAATGAGTGAGAACGTTTGGTTGCTGGTCGAAATCTTGCCCAAAATTACCGTGACAAACGGCAAATTATACTGTAGATTCCCTTTCATTGTACTTCATTGCACCAAGCGCCTTTTCACCGCAGCCCTGCCTTGGATAAAATAAGTTCATTGTCTCAATTTCAATACACACCCTGACCCAAGTCCCCACGTCTACGCTTTTCAGCTGTTTTCGGAAAAGATAAAGTGGAACAAAATATGCAGTACTCTGGCAATAAAACATGCAGTAGTCAAATAAAACCGGCCACACTTATTGTTTCTTGTCTGAAATAAAATGTGCAATATTTTCCATTTATTTTATCTTTTAAGTTACGACGCATTTGGCGTTAAAAGTTTACGTTAGTTAGTCTGCTGTCGTTGGGCTGAGAAGAATTGCCTCTGTGTTTGTGTTTTTTTATTTGTTTTACTGCATTTGTGCGTGTGTGTACATATCCTGCGTGTTAATTACCTATGCTGAGTGTGTGATAATTTTCAAATTGGTTCATTGAGGCTTTGGTAATAAATTTGACCAAGTACGGCATTAAATTTGATCCACAAACATTTTTGGCAGGTCAGACAATTTATTGTATTG
>JAGDQP010022105.1:0-30871 GCA_022664845.1 Lepisma saccharinum
ATGTACTACTTATTATCTCAGTTGAGTGGTTTAAAGTAGTCATAACTGTTATCTTATCATTATCTAACGACTTAAGTGGTATTAAGTGCACACACCTATGTTATTTAACTAATGGAAGCTCTTATCCGTACATGCTTTTAAGAGCACTCTCCATTTACTGGTTTTAACTGATATCTTACCATTATTTAACGAGCTAAGTGGTGTTGAGTGCTTTTACCTATATCATTAGTCTAATGGAAGCTCTTATCCATACATTATTTTAAAGCACTCTCCATTAAGTGGTTTTAGAGTGGTAGTAACTCTTATCTCACCATTATCTGAAAGCTAAGGGGTGTTAAGTGCACATACCTATCGTAAAAGGCTACTAATGGAATACAGTACCTCTTATCTCTAAAATCCATTAGTAAGGAATGTGATGATAATATTTAAATGAGAGACTTGACTAGTATTAGGTCATACACTACTCAGCGCCACCTTTTGAGCACCAAGTAAACTGGTGTTTTGAGAACATGAAGTTATGGAGAATTTCCAATTTATTTTCTTTCTTTTTCTTCTTCTTATTATTATAAATTAATATTAGTAAATTTACATTAGCTGTTCGAAAAACTAATATAATTCCTTAACAAATTCGCAAACAATAATATCTTTTCAATTTATTCTTTACTTGAAAATGTCATAAAGACAAGTGGTCCTTATAAGTGCATAATATAATAGTAAGACTTTCCTTTCCAACATTTTCAGTCTAACGGGCAAAAATGTTTTAAAAACTGGTTGATTTATGAAAAGCAGAAGCTAAATTTTGTTATTAATATAAATATTTCCTATAATATTTAATAGAAACAGTAAGATATAGCGTCTTTCTTGTTCCGTTTATTTAGTAAAATAATTCCTGTTTCCTAATGAGTTCTCCCTATTTAAGGTGGCAGTCTCTGCCTACGTATGCACACACATACACACCAGTCACACCATCTTCTTTTCATTAATGTCAAGGGAACGAAAGAGTTTTACTAGCTATTTATAAGTATACTGAAAATGTAAAGCTTTTTAAATACAGTAATACATTCTTGTCTTTAATTTCAATAAATAAAAATAGTAAACTCTCTTATTTCTATTTTAAAATCAAGTATAAATACCGCGTAGGAATTATATTCAATTGGATTCAACCAAGATGAAATAAAATAATAATATTTAAAACCTAATTGTACATCCATTATAAAATAAATGGTAATTTTACACTTATATGATAAACATTATCATATTCCAAGTACCCGCAGAAAAATAAAGAAAAAGAAAGAACTTTTCTTAACTCCTTACGCTAATCAACAAATCATTAGCTTTCACTAAATATCACCGCCTACGTACAAGAAATGAGTAGGTAATCCCAGGTAACTCCGCCTTCAGTGTTGATGGAACACGGCGATTAAAATAGTAAATACGGCGGAAATCGAAGAGCGTCTCGCGCTAGGAATTTGAGACAGGAAAATGTAAAGATACATGACCGCACCTAACCTTACCTAACCTCCACTTTCCCATGGTCACTAATTTAAGATAATGTACGAAAAATGCAAGAAAGCAATTATTAATAATAAATACGAGAATATGAAAATATATTTCTAAAGAAATGAAAGTGTTGACCCAAGAGGGATTTGAAGCCGGGACCTTTCACTCAAGAAGCGAACGTCTTGACCATTCGGCCACGAAGCCGAGTTAGGAAATCTCGGTTTCATCGTTGTATTTACAGTGGGTAGCGTCAGAGTCTATCAGTATGACGTCATAGGTGACGACGACTTCCGTCGTGTTTACTATCTTAATCCTCATTAGTTGATGGACCTAGGAGCTAGAGACATCTTTCGGTGAATTTTAGAGATTCATGTTTTCTTTTGAAACGTATGGGTTTCATTAATAAATTAAAAGGTGAAATATTATCTATAACATGGTCTTCATAATTATTAACTAAGTAGTGTGTAAAGGCTAAAATAAATTAAATTAAATTTATATACTTAGAAAATAATTGCACAGATGTTCTAATAGAGGATATGTTTATAGCTATCTCATAAACAGCAAAAGGGTGAAGACAAATATAAATTGAGCATTAATCCTAGGCTAGCACGCAGTTACAGAGCTTTCTGTCATCTTTGTTAGCTGAAAAGAATATCATTAGTTAGAGTAAATGGGCTAACCGAGAGGGACTGAGCATTGACGTTTAACTTCATGTTATGGCAAAATCGTATATCCTCTATTAGAACATCCTTAAAACAATACCTCATCAATCGCAAATGTTTTCTCATTTCAACAAAAACTCTACCTTCTGCGTTCAGAGATCATGTATAATGTACGATTCATTTCTCTTAAAAATTAAATTAAATAAATAGTGTCTAAAAGCTAAAATAAAATGAATGATATTCTTCACATAGATAGCTGAAAAATAAATTTTCTCATTTGATGTAATTCTTTTATCTCCCGAGTGAATGTTACCTGAAACTAGAAACAAAAGAAATATTAATAATAATAGCGTTTCTTATTTGAACTTACCTTTTAAATGGAAGGTAAGCTCGTTTCTCACTTGTAATTAACTACAGTACAAACACTACAGTCAATAACAGTGGAATGGCATAGAGGTAACAAAGTTTTAAGTTTATATTTACTTAGGGTCAACGGGACTTTGATTTCAAATTTTCATCGAAACTTCTAGGTGAGTATTTCATTTAAAATGATCCTAAACGGACGGAAAATACCAATCGTAATCATCAACTTTTAATATATACCAGCAATCGAAACTTCCAGACTTGCAACGGCTATTTCTTTAATACAATTATTATTCATATCTTCAATGACCTCTTTTACGAATACGTTGTATTAAGTGCGAGAAAGTTTGCACGTAGGCATGAAAGTTTAAATGCGAAGCCGTTAGTTATATTCTATGTCAAGAGACCAGGAATATAGGTCTCTATTTCACTAAGAAAGGGTTTCAATATTATCATACTCTCCTATCAGTAACATTTGATAACTACCTACACTTTAACAAAAAAGGGCACGCGACAGTTTCTTTTCACCTTGAGACGTTAGAATACACACGTAAACCGGAAAAATTTTAAACTATTTCACAGAAAAGGAAATAGGAAATTACTAGACGTGATTTTCTATGTGCGACCGTTAAAATAATTGATGTCAACGCATATCATAACATCAATTACAAAGACACCAGAAATATCTTAGTATATGTCACTGAGAAATGTTTTTTTCTAAACAAGGAAATGCCAAACCTATATTCTCATGTAAAGCTGTTAATATAACACGCATATCAGTGACATTTGATAATTATCTACACTTTAAGAAAAAGGGAGGGCACGTGACAGTTTCTTTTGCCCTGTGAGACGTTAGAATTCGCACGTAGACATTAAATATTTTAGACTATTTCACGAAAAAGGAAATAGGGAAATACCACGGTTGAGTTTTTATCTTCAACCGTTAAGAACATATAACTAATGTCACGTTCACCACTAACAAAATTAATTCTTTTCTCACTCCACATGCGACACAGAAATGTTTGTTAACCGTTATGTAAACTTCCACTTGTTTTATTTAGTTTCAGTTCAGCAGTGAATAAGAGAGCACTAGAATTCTGTCTATTTCAGGTAACATGAATAAAGATTTTTTTCCTTTTACATTCATTAGTCCCTTCTTGTAAAAAAATTTATAAATTTATTATTATTATTTACTTAAGTGTTCTGCGTAACTTAGGTCATAGTACACTAAAATTTCAGTGCAAACGGTCCCAAATTCAATTCACAGAAGCCGTAGTACTCCTTAAGCACATTAATGCGAGCAGTTACGAGTTTAGTTTCCAGTATATTCCCAGTGGTGAAAGGGCACCATAAACACTTTAGTGCGAGCAGTTACGGGTTTAATTTTCTGTAAAGGGGGGTCCTAAAGATGAGTCCCTATTTTATACAGGGTGTCCCACAAAACTGGTACGCCTCACGGTTATATATATACCGGTTAATCACCTCTAGTCGAATTGCTTGTGAAGTGGCAACACTGTCTCGAAAGTTGGCTACACTGCATTTTATCGGAAAGTTGAGTGCAGCTGTGTGTTCGTGCGTCAGTTGTTGTGAGAAGCTCGTATTGTTGAGTTGTTGCAATGTGTTCAATCAGTGCCTGTGGTAACAAGGAACATTTGTGACAGAAATGGGGCAGTTTGCATTAGAACAGCGAATTGATATTGTGGAATTTTACATAAAGACAGGCTCCATCTGGGAATGTAAAGAAATGTTTCAAGGTATCCTGGTAGGAAACTCCCCACGACCAGCACTATTCAAGATCTATACAAGAAATGGAGGGCTGTAGGATCCGTTCAGAATATGCAGAGGAATAGGCGACCGACAGTGACAACCCCCTGAAACTATAGACAGAATTCGCATGGGCACTACGAGTAGTTCCCGCAAGTCGGTGAGGAGGTTATCGCAGCAGGTTGGTGTACCTCGTGCATCGTGTCATCGTGTACTAAAAGATATGGAATTAAAAGCCTATCATGTGCGTGTGGTGCAAGAGTTAAAATTTGAGGATCAGGAAAAAAATCATTATCGTAACTGGCTGTTAACATCAATTGCTAACGGTTACTTGGACCCCTTGCTTTACTTCATGTCAGATGAGGACTGGTTTCATTTGTCATGTTATGTTAACTCCCAGAATTGCAGATACTGGTCGCAGGACAACCCACATTTCTGCATGAAGAACCTCTCCACTTCCAGGCCTCTTCATGAAGAACCTATCCACCTCTCCATGAAGAAGATGCCCATGGCCACCACTTCCAGCATCTCTTATAAACAGGTAACTACATGTTTTTTTAACGTTACTATTATCTATTATTTTTTAGTAATTTCATTGTTACTGTTAAAGTGTTCCTTGAATCTCGGGCGTGAGGCGTACTGGTTTTATGTGGGACACCCTCTATTAAAATGCTTTCATTTGTCTTTTACAATTTGTAACTTATTTATAAGCATACAAAGTAACTTCATATACCTATTTTAAACCCGGGGTGACGCTAGAAAAGTGAGGTGAGGGGGCACAATATCAATATTAATATTATGTGGCTAACGCATCGAACATTCTCGAATATTCGAATAGGACTACATTCTAAAATCTCAGTGCAAGATATTTTAAGTTCAATTTTCAGTGCTGGTAGGGCTCCTTAGGCACTTTAGTGCGAGCAGCTACGAGTTCAATTCCCGGCGGTCCTCAGATGAGCACTCTTTCGTATTAAAATGTCTTCTACAATTTGTCACTTATTTATAAGCATACAAAGTAAGTTCATATACCTATTTTAAACCTAGGGTGACGCTAGAAAAGTGAGGTGAGGGGGCACAATATCAATATTAATATTATGTGGCTAACGCATCCAACATTCTCGAATATTCTAATAGGACTACATGCTAAAATCTCAGTGCAAGATATTTTAAGTTCAATTTTCAGTGCTGGTAGGGCTCCTTAGGCACTTTAGTGCGAGCAGCTACGAGTTCAATTCCCGGCAATGGTAGCATTCTTACATAAGCCCCCTGTTTCCTATTAAAATGCTTTTATTTGTCTTCTACAATTGTTTCACTTATTTACAAGCATACAAAGTAACTTCATATACCTATTTTAAACCCAGGGGTGACGCTAGAAAGTAAGCTGAGGGGGCACAATATCAACATTAATATTATGTGGCCAACGCGTCAAGCATTCCCGAATATTCTAATAGGACTACATGCTAAAATCTCAGTACAAACAGTTTACGTTTGGTAGTGCTCCTGAATCACTTTAGTGCAAGCAGTTACGAGTTCAATTCCCGGTGGTCCTAAGCTGGTTCCCTCTTTCGTATTAAAATTGTTTCATTGCTTTTACAATTATTTCACTTATTTATAAGCATACAAAGTAAATTTATATACCTATTTTAAACCCAGGGGTGATGCTAGAAAAGTGCTGTGAGTGGGGCACAATATAAAAAAATAATATTACGTGGTCAACGCATCGAACATTCTTAAATATTCTAATAAGACTGTATGCTAAAATCTGAGTGCAAGTATTTTACGTTTAATTCTCAGTGGTGGTAGGGCTCCTTCCGTACTTTAGTGCATGCAATTACGAGTTTAATTCACGGTGGTCCTAATATAGACCCTTCTTTCATATTAAAATGGTTTGATTTGCCTTCTATCAATTGTTGCACATATAAAATATTTTTTTATTTTTAATCCAGGGATGTATTTATAAGCGGGTCTTAGGGGGCACTTTATAATGATATTATGTTTTACCAGAAATGAAACTAAAACTGGGTCTTACGACCACTACAGCGCAAGCAGTTTTGAGTTCGATTCCTGCACACACGTACGTTAGAAATTTTAAATCAAGCCTCATACATAATCAAACCGTTTGGAAAATTCTCGAAAGATCTAGCATCAGGTAACCTTAGAAGTTAGGTGGCTAAGAGCTAATATGAGCTGACGTAGCGTTCCAGAAAAATGTAAAGGACCGGAAATTTTTAAACCGAGCCTCATACGTAAGTAAGACACCGTTTGGAAAATTCTCGAAAGATCTAGAAGGAGGTGACTTCAAAAGTTAGGTGGCTACGATCTACGATGAGCTGACCTACTAACACAGTACAGTTACACAAAAAACGGGTCATCAGACGACACGGCCTTTCACGGGCCTAAAGTAGGCCAAAGTACCGTTATGATCTAAAAATAGAAAAACATTAATCTGCACGCTACTTCTACTCAGATATGGTATGCCGCGTGTTTCTTATAAAGCTGTTGGTCTTTTGTAAATGATAATAAATTTCGGTCAGAAATAACTGCTTAGAAATGTTACGAATCATAAAATAATTAAATGTGACTTCTTTCATGTGTTTGCATTATTTTATTTTATTTCTTTAGGACATACACTATAATTGTTATCAAATATAATTAACGTTTTATTTTGGAATAGTATTTAGGGTTCATTAATTTGCGTATATAGAATAAATAGATACGGCTACGGTGGCTCAGTCGGTAGAGCGCTCACCTCTGGTGCTTGGGGTCGTCGAGTCGATCCCTGCTCATGCCATGAGGGCTTTGTGGTAAACAAACACCGTGTGCGTGGATTTTCTCGGGGTGCTCCCGTTTCCTCCCACTTTCTTCATTCCAACGCAATTCATCCCATCATCATCCATACGGCGTGAACAATAGTTGCCTAAAGGCCTTGAAATAAATTCCAAATTCATATATAGATAGATAGATATAGATAGTTAAATAAATAATTTAAAGATTATTTTCTTTGAAACACGATGTGTCCCGGATTGGCTTTACAAAAAGTTGGTCACCCTAGGGGGAATTCCTAAAACACGAAATTTCGTGTTAATCAGGATAAATATGTGCTGGAGCATTAAAATTAGTCTTACTATGTTAAGTTTTAAGTAAAACAATATCATAAAGATTATCTAAGTAATGACCAATGTTTTAAATATTCGGGTGGGGATCGAAATGTCAAAAAAGTGAAAAAAATATATTATTTTTAGCAGTTTCGTTTCTTTTGCGTGCAAACGTCAGCGTTTCTAATATTTGGTCTACTTATTGGTGTCAGGGGTTTTCTCAGGATTTTCAGTCTGGGGGTGTTTGAATATTGATGCATGGATAACAACATAACGTAAACGAAATTATATATGTGATAAAATAAGACTGAAATAAAAAGATAACTATAGCAAGCATTTTAGAGGATACACAAACTTCAGTAATAAAAAACGTGGCAAGCTTTCGCGCAAAGATATGGTCACGCGAAAAAGTTGAGAAATAGATAAACAGAATAGGGAACAGGAAAGGCTAAGCCGCCAAACTCTGCCATAGCCTATATGTATAGATGGATAGGTAGAGAAATAACCCGTTTCAATATTTAGTATATGCATTAAGGAACTCTATTTAACTACAATAAGTAAAATAATTAAGTAAAAACATCTAATGAAATTTAATTTCATCAGTACTTGAGTGTACTTTGTGATTTCTACGTGAGTTTTCTACACCACCCAGGAGGTACCACGCTCAGCGCGTTGAGGATTTTTTACATGGCCTTTTCTCCAGTTTCAAGAACCAGACCTGCCGCCATGTACCGAGCTTACATAATCGATTCATGGTTATCTAATGTTTCTTCTTGGTTTCTTCAACCACTCCTTATATGACTTCGATATGAAGTTGTTGAATTCTCGAACATCTTCGTCATCCTGTTCCTTTACGTCGGGTATCTTCGGGCCGTCGATCGAGACTTTCATCAGTGCGTTCACATGATCAGGGGAAAGTCGATCGGAATACAAAATTCGGTTCATCGTGGAAAATGACTTCACCACAGAAGCTGTGGCAACAGGTAAGAGTAGGATCAATTTCACTACGGAGGACAACAATGGAAACATGGCTTTCTTCTGATCATCAGAAACAAGTTCACACAGAAATTGCATGCACGAAAGATCTCCTGGCAATCGTCGAAGAATCCTGTACTCAAAAGAAATGTCTTCCAGAGATATGTCCAATACTAGGGAAAGCTTCTTAAAGTCTGGATTTTCCTCTTTCTCTTTAAGGGTCTTCTGAAATGACACCAGAACCTGAAAGTCGTCATTAAAACTGTCTCTAACATTTTGCACTATTGCTTCTCTGTAACACTTCTCAATCTTGATCATCTCTTGCTTGAAGATATCATCACAAAAAGTAACACCTGTCTCTCCTGCAGAGGCCATCATTGCTTTTGACGTATCAAGGATTTCTTCCATATTCTAGGAAGAAACTTCCGATACAACTGCGTTTACAAAAGACATGGCTTCACAAATGTTATTCGAGGTACTTTGAAGAGCTCTACTCAGTTTTGCTAGTGGCTTCAATAACTTTGACAACAGAGTCAAAAGAAACACGGTAGAAGGCTTCTTGAATAGTAGTAGCAATCCTCCAGTCAAACTTGAGTAGTCCACGCCATTGCTATAAATCTGTTCGAGAGATAAGCAGATAGCGGTGAAGTGTTTGCAAATAACGACCACACTACCTTCCTAAGATAACCAGCGTGTCTTTCCTGGTTGAACAAGTTTATGTGGTAATTTATCAAAAGCCGTTTCAAGTTCCTCTAATATACTCATCCGTTTATTGCCGCCTCAAAACAATGAAAATAGCTCATTGATTGCACTTATTACTTTCTTGATTACCGCAAAGATTCATAAGCTCTAAGCAAAGCAAGTTGTAGCAAGTGAGCTCTGCAGTGAACAAATATCATTTTGGGGGATTCGCGTTTCAAGAGAGCTTGCACTCCTTGATGTTTTCCACTGAAGTTAGAAGCGCCATCAACTGATGCTGCAATCAAATTTTTCAGTGACAAACCAATATCCTGGATTTCCTTTACAATAACTTCCGTTATATCTTCGGCCTTAGCGTAGCGTAATGGTACAGCACATACGAATGTTTCTACAATAGAAGTGCCTACGATATCGCGAACACATAAACTTAAAATTGCTCTCCCATGAGCGTCAGTACATTCGTCTGCCATCAGTGCAAAATCCCCGGAGTTTTTGAAGATGTCTCTCTGAATGGAAGTGACAGTATCACCAAAGCACTCTAAGATGTGTGTGATTGATTTTGCAGACTAATGGTGAGCGTTCTGTGGAGAGGACACTATGGACGATAGAAAACTGCTGTTGTTTTCCATCTGTGCTGCAACAGATACGAGTGGTCGCCAATTTATAGTATGTAGAATTTCTGAATGAACAAGAAAGTAGGCCAGTCGGAATAGGTCTTTTGTCATTGCCTCATTCTTCGTACTTTAAGTATTAGCCTGTATGTGTATTAGTTCCTCCACAGCCTTTTGACAAACACAGGTCTTGATTTTCACAAGAGATTCGATGAGACTGACTGACAGCATGCTTATTAGCTTTTTCTCCCAGTTTCTTACTTCTAGCTAATGGAATGAGTTCTGTTATCCAGGGGTCCTCATTTTTCGGACTGTAGTTAATACACACAGAGCAAACATATCCTGTAGGTGTTCGTTTAAGCCATTTGTGTTTTGAGTAAGAGCCACTCATTGTGCTACTAGTATGAGCAGAACTAGTTGTGGCTTGTGAGCTTCCAAGTTCTGAGTCATTTACAGATCAGTATAAAAAAACCTTCGGGATAAAGACAAGATGGACGCAAGAATTCTACTCACAAAAGAAGTGATATCCATTTTGCGAGTTACTTTCTTTGTGTCACTATGACGGAAGTAATAAAATTAGAATATTTAGTATCCATCCGCCATAGTGACACAGAAAGAAACTCGCAAATGGATATCACTTCTTTTGTGAGTAGAATTATTGCGTCACTCTTGTCTTTACCCCGAAGGGTTTTTTATACTGATATCACTTATTTTGTAAGGCTGCCTATTAAAAAAAAGTGCATAGTCTTCATACAAAAGGTCGATTTTGGGCCGTATCTCGAAAATGGTAACTCATATCAACAAAATAAGCTTCGATTTACCACAACTTGTTGAAGCCTCCAATTGACTCCCAAAACCCCCGGTACCAACCACTTTGGGCTAAAGCCAGAATGACAGAGATCCTTTTCTATCATTTGTGAAAGTTCTGTGATTGGGCTAAAAAGGTCATAACTTTTGAACCCCTTCACCGATTTTGACGTGTGAAACACCGTTTGAAAGGTATTGAAGCGTAGATTACGATTGCGCAAGCTTCGGCCGCCTATATGATAAGTGATAAGTGGTATCACCAGAAATGTGAAATTCTGATTTTTTTTTCAAACCGCCCTAGGGAGTCCCAGAGATCCAATTGATTTTCAGTGTATTAGTATGGCAAAGAGCTTTCAAATACTACTTCAACCATATAAATCGTATGGTTGAAGTATATATATCCCGCGCAAAACATGCATTTATATTCTTGACAGAAAGTACATTTTAAATTGCTCACCGTGGGAACGTGGAGGTTAGATAGAATTAGATACGATCATGTATCTTTACATTTTTCTCCTTTACGTCATGCCCAGATTAGTGGAGCAGCGGCGGAGAGTGTTCTCCGTACGGACTCGTATTTAAAAAGTGGCACGTGGCACTATGGCGGAAGGATACAAGATCGATTTTGCTTCATATCTCGAAAACCGTCACTTCTATCAAAAATCTAAGCTTGGGGACCCTCAGTCGTAACTTTTTAACCCCTCCACCTATTTTAACGTATGATACACCGCTTGAAACGTATTGAAGTGTAGAATAAGATCCAGTAAGTTTCGGCCGCATATATGGTCTTGGGCCAGTGCTATCCTAAACAATGTGAAATTTTGATATTTTTTTTCAAAGCGCCCTAGGGGGTCCCAAGGAGATCCTACCGACCCAATTGTTTTCCTGTGTCTTAGTATTGGAAAGAGCTTTCAAATGTAAGTTCAAGCATCAAAATCGGACTTATACTTCGGTAGATCCGAAACTAACTGTATACTAGCTGAGTGCCGCTAACAGTGTCCTTTGGCAGCGTCCAAGATTCGTAAAGGGGAAGGGTTAGTTCTAAAGCCTGCCGTACGGTCATAGGCTGGCGCGGCGTGACGTCAAATAGAGACCCGAGTTTCTGTCGGCTGCTACTGCTGTATATGTTATTCCAGTACGAGGGATGTAGATGCTCGCGTCAACGGTCAGCGCTTTTTTTGTCTTCTAAACCATATACAAAAACAATTACATATAAATATGTTTGAGAGCAAAAGAAAAAATACACTTGAGCACACATACACACAGAGAGAGAGAGAGAGAGAGAAAGAGAGAAAGAGAGAGAGAGAATATATAACAAAACTAAGCATTAAGCATTTAAATATCACTGCCAATTACAAGTTACTTCCAAACTTACCATACTGGACAAGTTTTTTCATCTTTTTCTTCCGTTTATGCTGTAGACTCCCATCATTTTTTTTTCAACACTTGTCTTCTTGCACGAATTGTTCAAATATTTAATTCTCGCAAATGTTCGCATTTTTACAAATGTAGTAACTAAATCCGAACTTAAGTTCAAGTTTTTTTGAAAATAATTGACTTTAGGTTTTTCATAACACCCTCTCCCCTGCGGATTGTTTCTCTATGATATGCGCAAAATTGTTCTTCCATTTCTTTAACACACATTAGCCGTTGTTTTGTGGGTTGCTTAAGTCCGCCGTAGGACAAACTTTGAATCCAAGATGGTGTAGAGGTATGATCAGAAGGAATTCGGTAAGTATGTTCACCCAAATGGGGATGAACTTTTTTGTGTTTTTTCGCCATCCAGCCTGCTATATATCGTAATGTTCCTTTCAGTTTTGATTTGGTAGAAGCAAAGATGTACGGGATTGGTTTATAGCCCTCAACACTTTATTTACATACAAGAACAAAGTTAACAAAATTACCGTCCCGAAGAACACAGTTTACAGTTATCTGATTACAAATGATTAAAGATGTCTTATTTAATAGTGATCAGTTAGAGATCCTGGAAAGTAGGATGACACCAGTTCCTTAGCGAGCTGCGTGTCGGGAAGTTGTACTAGTTCCTTAGCGAACTACGTACGGAGAATATTTAAGGTGAGAGTACACACCAGTTCCTTAGCGAACTACGTGTGCGGATGACACCAATTCCTTAGCGAACTGCGTGTCGGGTATTTGTACCAGTTCCTTGGTGAACTACGTACAGGTCGAATTAGGACTTATGTGTGAGAATGCACACCAGTTCCTTGGGGAACTACCTGTGCGGGATAGTACCAGTTCCTTAGCGAACTACGTACTAGGATGTTCCAGTTTCTTAGCAAACTGCGAACGGTTGAAGGAGAGGAGCTGACCACCCAGGGGAAATGAGTGATGGCTCTTGCTCTGTGCAGGTCCTTTTTAAAGGTGAATGTAGGGGTGGTTCCTCTTGCTTCTCCTACTTGACTCCAGCTCCCTCTGTCTTCCGTTATTCGCTCCATCTGGTGTTAGTTTGAGGAGTTGACCGTCGTCTGCTCCAATGTGTATGTATTATTTGTTTACTTGCATAACCACATGTTTGTCCTATAAACTTGTGTGTTATTGTTTATGCAATGTCCACGTGTTTAGCTATACACGCTGGTCATTATGATATGATAATCCATCTTCTTCCATTTCACTTTTATTGGTGTCAAAATCGTGATCAAGAATAGGGACATCATTACTAGGAGCAACTTCTATCTGTTTCTCATTATTAATACAACACCACATTTTTGCAGTAACTTGTATGAAATATATTCCTCATCATTGGCAAGACTCACGGTGCTTTTGTGTGTCTCCGTAACACCAGGGTTGTTTCCTAAGATAATCATTCTTATTCTATACAGAGCACTAATTGGTGTAGGGTGATCATAAAGTCCTCCATGAGAACGAACCTGAGAAAAGAAGTTCTCTAGTGAGTTTTGATTTAAGCGATGTGTTAACAAATATTTCATTCCAATCTTCTGTACGTCTTCTAATAGATTTTTAACAGATATGATAGATACTAAAATGGCAGACTGAAATACTTGTTTTCGCTTTTTGCCTCGACATAACATGTTGTTGACAGTATTGTACATTTTGTCCAAGATATTATTTTGTTCTGTTAACTGTACACCGTATGCACTTTTAGCGAAAGGTCCAGAAGTAGCTGGGATGTACGAATTCATTACATCAAACCAGTTGTTTACTGTTTCTATGAAATCTGCTGTCGTTTCGGCCGCGTCAGGATCATCTCCAGGTCTGAAATAACGAAGAGCAGTCGCAACAGTATGAGACATTAATTCAGCTGCTTTCCTCACGTTCATCCTTTCCGTGCCTGCACAATTCAGATGAGTGTGACAGTTTATGGCACACTTTAATTTCATTATTGTCATGATCGATTAAAAATTTCACAGGTTCTTTTGAAACAATACTGCAGTTAGGGAACTCAAATCCAGTGTCGAGGAACCAATTGCGTATCAATTTCAATAAATATGGGGCGTCTGCAAAAAAATATATTTTTTCTTCTGTTAATGGATTATGAAAATACGTTTGCTCTATTCCAATTCCATATTGCCTCCACAACCCTTGATTTGCTCCACCCATGTCACACACACACGCTATTACTTTATACCCTATCTCAGACAGACGAACAACCACATCATCCAGAATATTTTTGGTAATATTTTGGTCAAAATTTACATATATTAATTGTTTCCAGTTTTTAAATAGGCCCCTGGCCATTATAACTTGCATTCTTGAAAAAGGTCCTATAAGTTCGTCCCTTAAATGATCATATTCATATACACTTTTAACTTTCATTTCATCAAATTGTAGAACAACTTTGTCCATCTCTTGATATTTTACCGCAGCAACTTTCATCATACGCAATATGTCATGCAAGATACCGGTTCTTCCTCGCATATCTAATTTTGAAGCCCACCTTTGTTAAGTGGAGAGACCGGGTAGAGGATAGCGCAATTTCTGCCTCATGTAAATGTACGTTTTCTTCCCTAAATACCTTACCGTGAATGCCATAGAAATGTCTTCATCAGTCCACTTTACACGCTGCTGTTTGTTGGTTAATATTTTGATCTGATTATCTGTAAAAATACCTTTAAGTCCAGTTACTAACTTTTCATGGGAGAGAGAAATCGCATTCTTTTCCTTCCTACACTGTAGAAGTGACTTCGTATATTACCTAGAGATGTTTTTCGTTGCGTCAATTTCCTTTCTGCCGTCTGAAGCTTGCATTTGAGTACTTTGTTCGTAAGTTTTTCTGCAAGAAGTTCCTTTTTAATTCTTCTATTTGAGCTTCGAAGACATTTTGAGAACAGCCTGCTACTTCGTTATCCTGTTGTGATTCATTTGCTGGAATATTGTCGATGGGATGCTGTGAACATTGCAACAATTGGACAACACTCTTCCTATTATCTCGTTTCTCTTTTCTTCTTGCTCTGCCGTGAGATAGTTCTTCTTTGCAGGTGTCTTGAATGATTCCCAAATTCACAGGAGGAACGGCATCCTTTCTCAGTTTTAAAACAAGAGGTAGACCCAAAAGTTCGTTCTTCAGGTCCCTCTCAAAATCACTTGCAATAAAATGCTCTGAACATACCCTACACGAATCTCGATTCCATTTGCCCTCACGTCTACATCGCTGAACCCACTGCCTCCTTAATTCTGCACTTTTGGGGAAATTGAAATATTTAATATTGTTTTTGTGAACGTCTTGTTTCGTTTTCGCAAGACTATTGTTGCATACT
Organism: Lepisma saccharinum; assembly: GCA_022664845.1. Classification (NCBI taxonomy): domain Eukaryota; kingdom Metazoa; phylum Arthropoda; class Insecta; order Zygentoma; family Lepismatidae; genus Lepisma; species Lepisma saccharinum. Next base: position 15,213 of record JAGDQP010022105.1, read on the forward strand.
GCAACAGTACATCGCGTACCAGTCATATTGATATTAAAATAACTATTTTACAAGTAAAAAGAACGAATTTTAAAAATTATTTCATTAATAAAATACGAGTATATTTACCTAGGTACATCGACACACGTTCCCACAAACACAATAACAAAACCATTGCTTTTCTTCCATGTCATGAATAATACGCACACAAACGCCCTTTACACGGTGGAATTAAAATTCTTCATCACACATGCACACAGCAACACACACACACACGCACCTACACAGACAATCAATTTTATTTTTTTTATAAACTCGGAAAATTACAGAACTGCTTTTCGTTGAAAATACACACGGGTGACAAAAGAGCTCCTAGGTAATTAAGGCTCCTCGCTACTCCCTCCTCCACTTTTTAACATTTTTCAAAATATTTCAAAATCTAATAGCATTATCAAAATTTTAAGAAGATACATCTCCAGTCCTTACAAATTACCATTAAATACAATGGACAACGATCTCGAAATCTTGTCCATTGATGAGTAATTCGTTGTCAAAGATTATAACGTCATTATTTGATTAAAAACGTATCACTCATCAATGGACAAGATCTCGAGATCGCTGTCCATTGAATTTCATAGTAATTCGTAAGTACTAGAGATGTATCTTCTTATAATTTTGATAATGCTATTAGATTTGAAATATTTTGAAAACTGTTAAAAGGTGGAGAAGGGAGTAGCGAGGAGCCTTAACATTCTTTCACAGCGCACCCACGCACCCTTCGACAAGATAGCAGAAAGTTTTTGACACATGGGTCTCTCTGCTACGTCACAGTTCCGACCGTAGCCAATGGTATCCGAATGCAAAAACCCTCGATTTGGGATAACCTGTTCCTTTTATGAATCTTGGCCAGCGTCACTCGAAGAACTGTCGTTCTTCATGATGATGGACTTACAGCACAATTTTCTGCTGTAGTGACGTCTGCAAATTTAGTTCCATTGTGATCTTCATTGTCCCTTGACGTCTCATCTCCCTAAGAAAAATAAGAAAAAGAATTTCAAGCACAAAGAGCATTACATTTGAATATTGAACATTACTTCCGAATATAGCCGAACAGTACCAACAAGATATAGACCTACGTAGAGTTCGAATGATGTTATGTATGCGCGTAGCTAAATCATAATAGTCAAACGTAAGTTATTGGCCTCTGGAAATCATTATGATAGAGACACTGGTGTTTTAAAAACCAGGTAATGATCTATTGCGAACATCTCGTAGTAGAATAACTGGAAGGCTCTAGTAGAGCATACTGTGCCAACTGCGGAAAAGAGTTTGTGGGAAAAGTAAACGACGGACAATAGCATAACTCCTATGTTCATAAAATGGGAGACATTTGTGAATATCCACACTACTGTCGCCCTACTAGCATGATCTTAGTTATATGCTTTAGTTGTGTGAATTTTGTTGTTCGTAGATTCAACTCAAACAGTTGTCAAAACTGGATTATTGATGTTGATTGTCAAAATGATTTCAAAAATAAACCACAAGACAATTTTAATAAACAGTTTGTTACCAAAATGGAAAACAAATGGATAATCTTTTGTTAATCAATTGCCATTTTCGTTACCTTTTATTGCGTCATAAAGAGGTACAATAAAAATGTAAATCTTCATTTAAAATATCCATACAAAATTAAAAATTGAAAGCACAGATTTCTTCTGCTCGAACTGTTTCAATTTCAAATCCTAAGAAACAAGGAATTTACATTTGTTGAAATTGTCCTCTGGAATAATAAAATCGGATAACCCTGCAAGGGTGTCTTGACCATAACAGATTTGTTTACTTTTCTCTCTGCTGGTCTCGCAAATGTTGTGATAATTCCTTCCAACTGAACCAGGACCACATCGCTTCTTCCCAAACACTTGTAAACATTACATAACCATAAACCATTTCTGGTAGCTAACTTCCCCATTCCTCATTAATATACTCATTTTTTTTTTTTTTTTTATTGTAACTAACAAGTAAAGTACCCCAAGTGAGGACTCGAGTTGCTCATCAAGTGATACCTTAAATTGAAGCTAGTGACGAGTATAGTACACCTGTGAAATCCTAGCTGCAGAGCTCCAGTAATAAAAAGGTTATGGCGGGTCAAAGTTTAAATAGAAAGCGAATTTAGCTGCTTGTGATGCCCATGTTTTGCTGATTATCCCGATGGTAATACGTCGTAAGTTGCTCCCAATTAATGTAATGTGTAGAATGATATCCCTCTCTCTGCCTGATATCCCGCTTTCTTCTATTCGTGTATGAATGTCCTTGTGCATGTTTGACGGGACGGGGGTAAGCGATAGTGCTGTTACCGCCCATACAATTCATTTTATCTTATCTTGTGCATGTTTGCTCCTGTTATTGATGTCAATAAAAGGTCTTTTTTCTTTTCGTTCCAGAAAATGGAAGCAGGTGCTATCGTTCATGTTCTGTATGAGAAATATGGATTTGTTAATAGGAGAATGAATAGGTATGAAGATTCATTGTACAAACAAATAGTGGAGATACTTGAGGACAAGATGGAAATCATAGAAGACGTTAGAACTCTTGGATTTGCTGGTGACAGTGATGAAAGCGATGATGGAGACTACGATGATGACGTCTTTGATGAGGAAATACCAAGTACATCGCAAGGTTCTCAAACACATCAAGAGTCTCCGACACTTGTAGCTTCTTCAGATGAAGAATATCAGCCTTCGCCAAAAAAAAAACATCTTGGACGATGATTATAAAGAAGCAGCTTACATGTTTTGGACACACAATGAGAACCCGGAAAAGAAACGAAGGAAATTTTCATCTGTCAAGTCACAGTATAGATTAATTCAATCGAAAAACATCCTCTTTGAATATGAGGAAAAAAAGGCAAAAACCCAGTTATAAGAAACTTAATGCAGCAGTTCACGATAAATTCAAAGAAATGGTCAAGAGATGTGCAATTATACACGACAGGACTCTTCGCTTTTGGGTTCTTCAGATAAGTAAAGAGATCCGGATAATACTCTACAATTCAAGGCATCTCGTCACTGGCTGTCTAATTTTAAAAAGAGAAACAATATCGTCAGTTGTTCTATCACGCATATTGTTAGTAAAATGTGGAAATCAAAAGAGGCTGAATTAAATCACTTATCTACGACATTTATTACGTCCATGAAAGAACTTATGTTACTAGAAGACCTGAATCCTCGTCAAGTATTAAATGCTGATCAAAGTCGATTTGACAAGGAACTCCATGCATACAGGACTAGGACTAAAGGTACGGTGGTTGTAAGAGGTGCATTTGGATCAGTCAGTGTTACTACTCATTCATATATGATCATGCCGGTTATTTCCATGGATGGTGAAATATTGCGTCCGATGTACGTTCTTGTATCCGAATCCAGTGGTCAATTTCCAAGAAATAAGCAAAAAGATCCCGATAACATACTGTCCCATCCAGAAAAGACTGCAAACTTGAACAAAAGTGATTTAAAAGAGTTTTATTCTGTATTCTGGAATAGCCTGCCTGCCGATCGTGATAAAATCTTGCTTTTGCTGGATTCATGGAGTGCAAATAAGGATTATAATATATCAAATGAATTATGCCCTAATCATATAACACTGTTCAAACGTTTAATTCCTGGTGGTTGCACTGGTTTCATCCAACCACTTGATGTTTACCTCTTCCGTCCATATAAATCATTTATCAGGTTCATTACTGACGCAGTTATCGCTTCCTCGGAAATTAATCTCTGGCATCGGGATAACATTTTACGAATGCATTCCTTCACTCTCTTCCAATTCAGCGCCTCACGATTTCGCAACATGATCAGGTTTGCGTTTTACAAAAGCGGCTACTTGGATGAGGAGCCCGAGCCCTGGATTTCTCCATTGGATTATTGTTTTGATTCTAATATACGTGACGAGTGTTACAAGACCTCATGTGAGAACATCCCTTTTGTCAAGTGTACTCATTGTGAGCAAAGTATCTGCTTATCACACGCCTTCATTGACGACTTACATATTGATTGTATCAATGTGTAGTACTTTGTACGTGCCTCTTCCCTTCACATGAATCGCATTTCAATTCAAAACCATGTCGTTCTGACTTTTGTTCTTCCTTTCGTTGTGACTTGTTTCAATACAATTCGCTTTCGCTTTGAACTTTGACCAGCCATAACCTTTTTATTTCTGGAGCTCTGCAGCTAGGATTTCACAGGTGTACTATACTCGTCACTAGCTTCAATTTAAGGTATCACTTGATGATCAACTCGAGTCCTCACTTCGGGTACTTTACTTGTAAGTACATTAGCAACCGAGACTTCAACCGTTACCACCCAAAATATAACAACCTTCAGAAATTTAACCGTAAACTGTTGAATATTAACGTCCTATGATGGTACATAATTATTCTTTTGATGTTCAACTCCTTTATAAATGGCCACTTGAATTTCTTTGAATTCCAGGGGAAAGTATGTAACCCTGCGTTTCATTTTAGACAACATCTCAGCATTTGCTTCGTAAACCAAGGAAAACCTGAATTAAGAGGGAAGTCCCGTGTCCAAGATATAAACACCGGACCTCTCAAATATGAAGCTAATGATTTAATATTAACAAGCTGTAGTCCGATATGATCAAGTTTGATTTTGTCTTTCACATCACCCATCCCCGTGGTCCAATAGCTCGAGTACGGAACTTTGGATTTGCAATGCAGAGGACCGTGGGTTCGAACTCAACGATGACCATCCTAACTGAGATTTTTCAGGGTTTCCCAGTTTCATCAGACGAATGCCTGAATGGTACACTTCGTATCAAAAAAACTGTGACAGCGAACGCCGTGCAGCTAGACAACCCAAATGGCACCTTCTTAACCCATAATCGTGTCTGGTAAACAAACCCCTCCTGTCACCCATACTAAAATCAGCAAACATCATGAGCATATTTTTTGTCAAAATAGACATCTATTAGTATCGATAAAATGAAAAAATAAAAGCGAGACGAAACAAAAAACGTAAGTTGATGGAGGGAGAAATTCAAACACACACAATGAAAAATTGAAACCGATGGATGTCCTTAGGCAGATGCAGAAAAATGAAAGAGAGAGAAAAGGGGAGAGAAGAAGAAGAAGAAGAGGGAGTACAGATAAAAATATGGAATTTAAACGTAGTAAAAAAGAATCTAACATTATAAAGTGCAGTGCTCACAAATCTAACAGCAAGATAGAAGTGACTTTTGGATTTTATATTTTTTCAGGGCTATTCGAATATTCATTTAATCACTTTCAAAATTACGACCAAAGTTGGTGGTCAAATTAAATACTCATCATTTCCCGTGAAAGTCAAGAGTTTTGACACACATCTAGGATAATGTCAAAAGTGTAACACACACACTTTGTTTACGCGTGGTTCGGTTGCAAATTTGGTGGGGCTCTTTGAACTTACTGATTCGCAACACATTGTAATCAGGGATTCCGCCAGGATTTTCAGTTTGGGGGGGGTGTAAAGTCGAAATTTGGAGGGTGCAAGTAGTAGTGCAATGTTTCTGTCAACTTTTGACCCCGAAAAAAGTTAAAGTTGGGGATACTCTCGAGGATTTGGGGCTGACATCCCCCCACAGGGGCCGGGTCTGGTGGAATCACTGATTATAACAAACCCAGTAGATACCTTCCATTCGAGACTACTAATGTAAATTGAACGTACTAAGAGACCAAGATTACATATGCAAACTGTATCAAAATGAAAAGTTACAAATGTTGAAAAGCAAAATTCGCATGTTCCTGTAGGCATAACAGACATTACATGTTGCACATTTCAAACGTGAAAAAAGGAACATATTGAATGGTATGTTGTTAAATTATAGGGTGGAAACGAACTGTGTGCCAAATTAATATAAAAAATAATTCTTCTCTTAAAATATCGAAAAAAAGGGGGCCATTTTCTACTCATACCTTAAAATGTATCTTTTCCAAACATACCACTCTAGATTCCACCTATTGCGAATATAAGAACGTTTTAATAATTACAGCACTAAAGAACTAGTGTGTATAACAATTCGCACAGATGGAAAGAACACGGCAGAGCTGAATCGGGTCACCGGCTGTAGGGGATGCCGGTAAGTTTTTGGACTGTGTCATCAGGTTTAAGATTCGAACTCATTCTGACGCGGTGATTCGATGTAGAGTTGATAACCCGGAGGATGAAGGAGAGATTTTAATTATTTCATTGTTTTTGAACAGTGTTTGTTTCAGTGTTGACCACGATCGGAGATGTTACTCCAAGAACACGAAAAATACGACGTCGAAATTCCCAATTAAATAGATTATTCAGACCGGGTCAATCGGGTTACCTGGTCACTTATATTTGGGTCTGGTCCGAGGCTCCCGGAATACTCTACAGGCCTGGAGGTAGCGAATATGACGGCGGGGCTCACTGAGGCGTTGGAACCATACAAAGCAATAGGGAAATAGCAGATATTGTTTCTTTTTTCCTCCTGAGAACTAAAAAGAGAGTAGGAAAGTTATTTTGAATTAGAATACAACATATTGTACTCTCTGGAAGTGCATAGTGTAATTTAAAACGCTTTATTAAAATACTTTAGCATTGGGAGATACTTCAATTTGCGTTAGTTTTCTTTAAAAGAAGATGCATGAAAATGTTAATTTGTGTACTACTGATAACTGAAAACTCAACAAAATAGATCTCATCATCTATAGTTTGAGAACTTAGGTTCATCCCCCCCCCCCCCCATATATATATATATATTCATCATATTCAGCCGTTTTCTATCCACTGCTGTATGAAGCCTCCCCCTTTTTTCCCCCACATATCTCGGTCTGCTGATGTCCTTACCCATGTAGCTCCTGAAAAACGCTTGATTTCATCTACCCATCTTGCATTTGGACGTCGTCTCGGTCGTTTCTTTTCTCTAGGAATCCAATGTAGTACATTTGTCGTCCACCTTCCATCTGTTCGTCTAGCTATGTGACCGGCCCATCTCCACTTCAGCTTCTTCGCAGTCTTGATTACATCCTCTACCTTTGTTTGTGCGCGAATCCATTCATTTGTCTTCCTGTTCCTCCTGGTTATTCCTAGCATGCATCTCTCCATTCCTCTTTGTGTGACTCTCAATCTTTGAGTCGTTTGCGCATTCAATGTCCAAGTTTCACAGTCGTACATCATCGCAGGTAAGACACATTGATTATAAACTTTACGCTTCAAACACATTGGTAGTTTGCTTTTGAAAATAAAGTGTATATATATATATATATAAATTCACAGCCATATTCAATCCACTACCGGATTAGGCCTCTCCCGGGACGAGGAGTTGGTCTACTGCTCCCACGCTGATCAGACGTGTTGAGAGAGGAGAGTCTAAGCTTACAACTGTGATCGCTACTGTCTTTTATTCACAGCAGCTCCTTAGTTATCCTCACGATGCTGCTGGATCAACACCGAAATTTTAAGCCACCACCGGGAATTGAACCCGGGACCGTTTGCATTGAATCAGACCATTTTAAAAGCGTTACTAAGATGAAACAATGAAATTAATTTTATATATATATATATATATATTATATATATATATATATATATATATAATAGAGAAAGATTCAAACAATGATATGTGAATGTTATAGATTAATCTTCAGTGCACAGTTCGGGTATTCGGAATGCCAAATTTTGTATCGGAATTCTGAAATGCAAAGAGTTCTAAATTCCATAATTGAATTCAGACTATCGCACATCCCCACCCCACCCCAGTCAGGGTGTTGCAAAATAACACCGACAAAAAGACCTTACTGCATGAAAATAAGGAAAATGTAGACCATCAGGTTCGGAATTCCGGAATGAAAGCCAGCATTCGGAAAGTTAGAATTTCGAAAGTCCGGTTTCTGGAATATCGGATTAAATTTTATTTATGGACTTTAGGTATTTAAGGCTCAGGCCGGGGGAATGTCGGAATTTCGGAAATCAGAATTCTGAAAGTAGGAATACTGGAATTGATTTCTCACTTTCGAACATCTACCATTGAGGGTACACAATTGCTTCGTTTCAAAGCTATTAGTTGTCGAAGCGTGGGAAAAGGAACTTTCAAGCTTGCAATTTCCAATAAAGTCATGCTACCCGTCATTTTGCATCTCTAAAGAAGATGAAGAAGATGGATAGAGAATTTTCCCTGAGAGATGCTGTTTCTACTGTAGCAGGTTCATTTTTTAGAGAAAAATATAATTTATTTATGATCTTTACAATAGTCTTGAGTGTGGACGCCTTCTCACGGCTTGAAGAACTTGAAAACTGACATTAGTACATAAGGGAGTCTCAGGTATAATATAGTTCTAATGTACATCGTTCTGGTTTAACCAATTATTACGTATGGATTTTATCAAGCGAAGAATGTCAAATACAAGAAAAATATCTTCATCCAGGTCATACGGGTTTTAAAACTGGAACTTAATGACCCGTTGCATAGTTTTTGAAATATATTTATTTTAACTATTTTTTTTATTTATGAATTTATCTTAAGGCCATTAGGCATCTTAGGCTCAGGCCGGGATAAAGTGAGGGAGAGGATGTTGTAAGGTAAATTTCACGGCCCATGTTCATAGGTACCATCCCAGTATTTGCCTGGTGCGAGTGACGATAACTTTGTTGACTTTGTTATTGATAGATGTGAGTAATGACGTGAGTAATGTGAGTAAGTTTCTTTTACATCTACTGTTTGTACAGTTCTCCAAATCTCATTTGCGCGACTGAAATTTTCAAAGTCTGAAAAAGTGGGACATGTGGCAACAGCGGAATCAAACACCTACAATAGTTGCCAACCGACACAACGGAAGTTTTTCGTGATGAAGAATGAAGATGAACATTAATAATAACGGTGGACATTTTGCAACAAAGGTGTAATTATTATTATTATTAACATTATTATGCGAGTGACATCCATATCGAAAGCAGTGATTCCGCCAGACCCCCAAATCCTGGAGAGCACACTCAACTTTAATTTTTTACGGTAAAAAATAATAGAAACTTAGAAACCCCAATTACAACCCCTCCCATTTTGATTTTACACCCCCTCAAGCTGAAAATCCTGATTGAATCCATGGCCTAAACTATGATGAATTTAATATATTTTCCAACATTTAACGGACTTAGAAGCGGCAATAGGTAGGCACGTGGGATCGAACTCCATGGCCGACTATTCTGACCGAGGTTTTCTAGTGTTTGTCTCAGTTTCACCGAGCGGCTCATATATATATATATAATTATTTATGCATATGTTAGGAAAAATTAATATTGATACGTCTATGTGTAACACCGACATAAAAGACGAAGCTATGTAGAAAAAGTATCATGTAGTTAAAAAAATAGCGTCTGTGGGTAAGGTTCGAACCAACTTTGTCAGCTTTATGGACAAAAAGAAATAAAAAGAGAGTGAATCCGACGCTACGACCACGGCTACGAATCATTATGGTAGAACAAGCTTCGAGCTAAACGCATGTTGAAATGTAAACAAAGTTAAAATTATATTAAGCGCCCTTTTGTTTAATTTTCCGTGTTTCGTGTATCTATGATCTAATCTTCCATTTAATGCTATTTCCTAGATTCTATACATACGAAAACTATAACTTGCAATTTGGTAAAAGTTTTTAAAAAAGGAGTTTAACGTCCCAAGTGAGAATAAGTAACACTTCATCTCTACTGACTACGAACGTGCTGATATCGCTGTATTAAATTTATTTTATGATCAATAATAATGAAAGAATAACTTTCCTTAATATATTTAACCACAGAGAATGATTGTCAGTAGAGGCTAGTCGATTTTCTTAAAAAGTATTTATTGGTTTTAGGTATCTTAGGCTCAGACCGGAGAAGTTAGCATACTGTAGAAACTGATGTAACGTGTAAATCAATATGAAAACAGGAGAGTGGATACTCATGTTTCGCGACGTTGCCACATAATTCATATCAGAACTTAGCTTTTTAAGAGACCAACAAGTGGTTTTTATAAAAATTACTATAAACAACAAATAAATAGACTACAATAAAGATAATTTAGTCTGTTTTGTATAGGAACTTATCTGTTGATGAGTGCCTTATTCCCAACACGTTTCTTACAAAGGAAAACATTGAATTCTGTAATTTAGGTTTTTGAAAGAAACCGCTCATTTTATCATTGACTGAGTGTACCTTCAGAAAATCTATGGTGGCCATTTCAGTTCCGTGACTGGGGAGCAGGGGAAGAGGGGACATTATGTAACCTGAATGAATATCCAGTTACATTTTTATGCTGAATTGCTTAACTTTGAAAAAATCTTTCTTAATCACATATTTCGATTAATGGGGGAAAAGTTGGAAACAATGTATTTAATCATGCTTTGTCATTGTTAATTAACATTTTCTCATAATAATTAAATTATTTTGTGCTTTTCTATGAAGTTTTATAAAGATTTTTCACTTATTTTAGTCATGGCGTTGACAGATTTCTTTAGAATCTTTCGCTTTTCCTTGAGTTGTCTTTGTGTTCGAAACGGGAAAATCTTTAAGTTAAGACATAGTAAAAAAATTGTCGCGACTTGTTGACGCTAGCCTTTGTATCAACGTTCGATTTTCAATACTCCAATATCCTTATTTGATATTGAATTCTAATATAACTTGTTACGTATAACTAACCTTTGTATTCTGTGAATGTTAATAATGTCGATTCTGTATGGTCATTTCCTTGTGTATATAAGGTTTAACTACTATTAAATGACAATCCTCGATTTCTCGCGCAAATCCTTATGGGTAATATAGCATTTTATACTATCGATGATTGCGCGGAAAGTCAGACCAACTCTGTATCTTGAGGTGCGAACTTCGTGTCTCGCGCACCGACATTTTGGCGGGAAGAATTATCTAAGTAACGTTGGACAATCGTTGAAGTAATTCTATAACGTTCCCGTGAAGTGTATTTCGATATATTTGATCCATGAACTAGTAGATGTCAAGGACCAATTGTCTGAGAACATGAATGCAGAATTTCGACTAGTTTCAATGCAGTTGTTAACTTTCGATTTGGCAGTTAAATCGCACGGCAACTCTTGTCAAGCGAACACACACGTATGAACGCTCGTTTAGTGTAGTTCTATAGCTTGAACGCCTATGACACTAACAGCTGATAAAGTGACCATGACTCAATGTTGGTGGAAGTCCTTGCAAAAGTTAAGATACAGATCGATATTTTTTTAATGTTCCTAACGTGATTAATATGTTAGAGTATATGTGTACTTGAATTAATATTTTAACTAATATTTTACTGAAACTCCAAAGTTCAAACGAACTTCTATTTTCTTACTCGTGACAACCGAACTTCATCGTGCTACGCGCACACTGTAAAAATAGGAGACACAACTTTCATCCAAGAAATGGAGGCAGCTGAGCTGCCTCCACTTTTTGGATTAACCTACATTCAGCCGGTTTTCGGTTGAACGTTTTACTTTCTGTAAAATTTCAAAATGCGTGTATATGCATGTAAAATGCGTGTTGACTGTTCCAACGTATTTCATTCAATCAGAAAAGTAGATTTTTTAAAGTACGAAAGAATAAAAGGTAATATTCCTTTAAAATTAAAAAAAAAAATAATAATTTGAAGTGGTTGGGTTTCGATCCAAGGTCCACAAGCACACTGGTTAGACGCTCTTCCCACTTAGCTACGAAGGCAATTGGTGTTTCTTGCTTTCCGAGTGATATCTATAGCTAGGGTTTTACTGCAAAGGAGGTTAATCGTTAACACGTTTATGATTTTACTACAAAGAATGTCTCGTGAAAAAGGGAGAGATACGTTTTCCACAGTGTAAAGGTTTTTACCTAACTTAATTTCTCTGGAGAAATAAAAATCGAAAATTAGCGTTTTGTTGTATTTACTCTTAAATGTGGATATAGTGTAAGCCTTTTAGTGGAAAGATTGGTAAAATTAACTCCATTTTACAGTTTAACATTTTCTTTGTAATAGCTTAACGTTAACTGAAAATGGGTTGAAACTGGCCAAAGTGATTTGTCCGTGAACGTTCAACGTATTTTACGCTTAAAACTCGGCCATTTTCTAATCGAAGTGTAAGCTAAACTGGCAATTTTGAGGTTACGTACTTTTGTGGATGAAGTTTAAACCTTAGTTGGATATTCTATAATCCAGTAACAGGAGTAACGTTACTTGCTTGTCATTGAACGCCCCGCCATTTTGAGTGTTTATATTGCCTTTACACTGTGAACAGTAAAGAGTTCACTGCTGGACCGAGAACGGCAAGCATTATATTGGCGGAAAAGAAATTAAGTTAGGTATAAATCTTTACACTGTAGCAAATGTATCTCTCCTTTCTTCACGAGACATTCTTCGTAGTAAAATCAAAAGCGTGTTAATGATTAACCTTCTTCGCAGTAAAACCCTAGCTATAGATATCACTCGGAAAGTCAGAAATACCAACTGCCTTCGTAGCTAAGTGACAAGAGCGTCTGCCTAGTGTTTTTGTGGACCCTGGATCGAAACCCGACCACTTCAACTTATTTTTTTTCTGAATTTTTAATTTTAAAGGAATATTACCTTTTATTCTTTTCTACTTTAAAAAATGCTCTGCTTGAATGAAATACGTTGGAACAGTCATATTATATATGGATATATACACGCATTTTGAAAGTAAAAGTAAAACGTTCAACCGAAAACTGGCTGAATGTAGGTTAATCCAAAAAGTGGAGGCAGCTGAGCTGACTCCATTTTTTGGATGAACGTTGTGTCTCCTCTTTTTACAGTGTACCTAGATTTTAAATATTGGGAGAGGTCAAAACGTCAAAACAAGAAAAAAGTAATAATTTCAGCAGTTTAGTTTCTTTTGAGTGCAAACCTCAGCGACTCTAATTTTGGGTATACTTTTTGGTGGAATTGCTTGAAATGTCAAGTGCAAGCCCAATAAGGGCATAGATAACGTGGATGGTTCAAGTTCATGAAAAGGAGAAAAGAGCAGTTTAAGTTCTGAAAAGCAGATTATAATTTGCTCCTTGCAATTTAAAGGTAAATTAAAATCAGGTTTTAATATCGTGTTCTGTATATTTCACAGTACTGGGCGATGCTTCGAGTCCTTGCCTTCCATTCACACTACCTAATTTCAATTTTTGAATGTCTCCCCTACATCTGTTGTCTCATTGATGAATGTAGTGGATCAACCTCCATTGAATATAATCTATATCCCGTATTTATTTACGAGTTTTCTCTGTAGCCGTCCCTTTATCGTGTAGAACCATTTTTATTCGTTTTCATATGTTTATGGTATGCATACTTGTTGTGTACATTATGGTGCATTATATGTACACCTCCCGTTCACTTGTACTTCTGTTTCAAGCAGCTACACCAAAAATGAAACCAAATTTAAGAAACGCTTAAGTTTGCACGCAGAAGAAACGAAACTGCTAAAAAAAAATATGTTTCTCGTGTTTTTAAAGTTTCAACCCCAATATTTAATATCTGGGTTATTACTTAGGTAATCTTTGTGATGTTACTTCACTTAACATTGAACATATTAAGATTAGTTTTAATGCTTTAGCATTCTGAATTTTCTGAATGTACACTACCACCTGAATAAAATGACACCATTCTCAATATTGTTTAACGAAACTGTAGACGGCACCTTATAATCAGCCAGGAAGAAAACTCACTATTAAACTTGTGTCACTTTCTTCTGTATTTAGTTTATAACATGCTTTTAAACTGAAAATGAATATTAGTATATTGCCATTGGGAGAAGGGGCAAATTTAATTTTGCTTCCTCACACTCAGATAATTTGTTTAGAGAGATAAGTAACATATGTATGTGAACATATACAACTCGCAGAAGAAAATGGCGTACTTCATTGTCACCTTAAAGCATGGACAGGAACTGGGAGGCTATTGTTGAAAGATGCCCCCCTAGGGGGTAGATTTGAACCATAATGGGGTAGCTTTGAACATAACTGGGGCAGCTTTGAACACATCCTTAATTTTATTACAAGAACATTTATTTTCTTTGTGAATGCTTCTAAATACAAATACAGAAGCAGAAGAAAGTAAACTAAAGTTTTACTAGCCATACAAAGAATATAAACTACGCAGTTGTTAATAAACGTTGAACTTACTTGCTTGCTTGTTTCTTTATTGGTGTTATGAGGATTGCATAACCATTAGGTTTGCATAAACTTTGAACTCGTACAGTTTTGTTAAAATGTTACACATAGCTTAATTGAAATGCTTTTACACTGTTAATATGTTGCTAACTAATTTGTATTCTCAACAGTAAGTTTTAGCTGTAGGAATATAAGCTGCTACCCTTTCTTTTTGTTCAAAACTGTCCCAGTACGTCCAAATACGCACGTTTTGTTATTGGGAGAAGAAGGGTTAACAGAAAGCAACAAGAACAATTTAATGCGTGAAAGAGTGTAGTTACTTCGTAAGTTAACATGGTAATATATGCTACAGTGTCTTCTCTCCAGAAGCTTACAATCTCTGAGATGAAGTTTTACTTTGGCACCCACAAATTACATCAAGTACTGTACTTCGCCAGGGAACGCATATATATATGTTTTGTTTTCGTTTGCAATAAAATTAACGTCACCGATATTCACGCATTTATAAATTGATTTATAGGTATTGTCTCTGCAAGATGAGCGATTCCCGTTTGGATCTTCATTGTCTGTTTCACGAAACCTCCAATGTGTACCACAGATGACCCTACAAGAAGTTTCATGGCATGACCATGTTCACGATTGCTGGATTATTTTGTTTGACAAAGTGTACAACATTACGAACTTTCTGGTCGAGGTAAGTCTTTGAAAGATTTCAGTGTTAGGCTCTAATGTAGATTTGAATTTTCGGCATTGATATAATCCAAACATACAAAATTACAAAGAACGTGAACTTTGATTCGGAAATACAAGACATTGGATACATGGATTATATTGGAAACTAATTAGATTATACTGATCTGTGAGACGAAGCTCAGACTAGTGTAAGGCAATAATAAAGTTTTAAAAAAAAGCTCTGTTGCAGAACATAACAACTGTGATTTCCGAAAAGTGAAGAAGATTATGTACAGGTCACTTTAACATAAACCCATATAGCAATTTTCACCAGACTCAAAAGTAAATCAAGTTTGTTTTGACAAGCGTGACAACTGTATAGAAGCTTCGTAAATAAAGCAAAAAAGGTTTAAACAATATTCCATCAAGCAGTCTAGTTTACATGAATCAATATTGAAATAACTTTGACAGGACAAAAATGGCAAGCAGTTATCAAATGGGATTTAATAAACGGAATTACGTATATTTTTACAGTAGATTTAGAAAAAGTGCGATCTTATCTACATCATGTCTTTATTCTATTATGCGTCTTATTCTTTCATCTGGATCTACATTTGAAAATTTCCGCACTTGTCAACGGCTGGATTTGAATCTGGAACCTTGTGAGATGCAGTCCGTCACAACCACTATGCTGTTGGGGCATCTGCTGAGAAAAACATTGTGTGGAGTGCCCTCGAATTTGGGATCACGTTTTGTGGAGTGCCCAGACGCTAGGGATCCGGATTTTGTAACGAATTACAAAACTAATCAGAACTAAAAAAAAAGTATCTCACGCTTAACCATTAAAGGAATAAATATGCCAAA